>PVIY010010671.1:0-67834 GCA_004026745.1 Myrmecophaga tridactyla | reverse complement strand
GTTGAAACAGAAAATTAGCTATAACTGAAGAGAAATAAATAAATTAGTAGATATTGTGCAATGAACTATGCAGAATGTAACAGAAACAGCTAAGAATATAGATGATGAGGAAGAGTAGAGATGTAGAACAGAATAAGAACTTGTACCATGCTTCTAATCCATGTTATACAAACAGAGAATATAGAAAAAAGAACTAGAACAATATATGAGGCAATAATAGTCCAGAATCTTCCCAAATTGGTAGAAAGCATGGATCCACTTTTGTGATTGAAATAAAAAGAGAAAACACCAGAAAATGATAAAAAAAAACAACAACACCTCTCTCTCTTTCTCTCTCTCATAACAAGGAGAAAGAAATCTAGAAAAATGTAGGAAAAAGAATGCATAGAGTAAAATAATATGAAAATATTTTAATATACCATATTTGCAGGAAATATAAAAGGTAAAACCATCAGTTTGAAAGACCCTTGTAGAAGGTATTAAAGTAATTTACCTAATAGAACATACCTGCCAACAGCATTGCAGTAGGTTTGTCATCAAGCTCAGAAAGAACTATTGGTGTCTGATGTCTCTAAATGTCAGTAGTCAGTTTACTCTAGAGGCAGGTCAAATAAACGGGTTTTGGGGAAAACTATAATAAGTTTAAATTATGGTAGGATGAAAATGGACAGGTTTGTCACTATCACTGTTATGTAATAGACTATCGTACCTCACAGAAAAAGATTATTTTTCCCTCCTTGAGTGCTGCTGGCTGGCATTGGAGAGTTAAATGAAAAATATGCTGTCAACTCTGACAGAACATGCTAGCTGTTACCAAATAACTGGGAGCTGGTGTTTGTAAATACCTGTACTATGATATTGGAGATACAGTTATTTCCATTAACCAGATATATAATCCTTGTTTTTTGGGGGATGCAATAGAGAATGATACTGAAATTTTAATGGATGCCTGGTGTGTCAATGTCCCTTTACCATTTTTGTCACAGCTATAAGGTGAACCAATTTGCATGGCAATTGTTAGACTTAAATATAAACCAGATTTATGTAAAGATTAACTCACAGTATGGGAAAAAAAATTAAAGAAACATTAATGATATGTAGAGAGAAAATATATGAAGTATGAAATATTTTGGAATAAATATAAAGAAATATTTTGAAAGAAAGAAACTATGTAAAGTCCTAATGAAAACAAATTGGCCAGAAAAAAAGCAATATTGGTATTAGAAAAATTATGCTCTCAAATGCTTTCTTCAACACATATAAAAAGGTTGTAATAACTGTTGATGGTAGAAGAAAGATCATTGATGAGCTAATCAAAGAATGTAAAAGACTCATGAATAAATAAGGTAGTGATTGACAAATCTGTTGGTGAAATTCCCACTTTTCATTGGATGATTCAAATCCTAGTGATCACTTAGTCCCTCCTATAAAAAATTGCATGAAATGTTGTAAAAAAAATAATGAAAATAGTCTTGACAAACGTAACAAGGAGACACTGACCAAAAATCAGGATATAGACTGGGGAAGAAGGGATTAAACACCCACTCTATTATCCAGGGCTCAGCTGTTACCTAGGGAAACATTCTCAAGAGAAAGTTGAGTGACCCATAAACATTCTGATCTGGATCTCCTATTAAACTACTAATGACATTTGCTAGGGGGAGAGCCCTTATCTATGGAATTCATCCGTGGCTGGGCCTGGTTTGTGATAGCTTATAATAAACAAACAGAAAATCTGTAGATTTATGAGGCATGGCTCCTTGGAAAATACTATGAAAACTATGAAACAATCTGGACATAAAATAGAGATGCTTCATAGCCTAAATGCCCCTGTTGTGTGGTTATCAGCATTCCTCACTTAGAGAACTCGTTATTGCTCTGAGGCCAATAGTCCTTGACCAATGCTGGAAGGAACTGGACAGTCATCACTGATTTCCCAGACCTCTTCTTGCTTCACCTTACGTCTTAATTCTTTATAAATCATTGGTATTATTAATAAACATTGGTATCTGATAAACATGATCCTATTTAACAATCTAACACTTTGTTTATATATGTGCTGCTTTAGTAGACATTATCAAATATTTTTCCTAAGTATTTATAGCAGTTTACTTGCCCACCAACAATGCACCATTGTTGCTTGTTCTTGTCACTACTAGATATATTTTTTTAATTATTTAAGCCATCAAAATGTCTGTGACATTTTACCACATGAGGTTATAAAGTCATTTCTCATAATGTGGTAGACAGAATAGGTCATCCAAAGATGTACATATGCTATTTCCCAGAACCTGTGAATGTTATCTTCTACAGCAAGAGGTATTTAGTAGACAAGATTGAAGTAAGATTTCTGAGATAGGGAAAATATCTTGGATTATCCACATGGGCCTTTTTTTAAATTACCAGGATCCTTACAAAAGGGAGGCAGGAGATCAGAGAAGAAGATGTGACCAAAGAAGTAGAGAAAGAAAAGGCAATGTGATGTGAAGCCATAAGCCAAGGAATGAGGACACTCTAGAAACTGGAAAAGGCACTAGATTGGTAGGAAAATATAACCTAAATCTCCCTTGGAGTCTCCTAATTGATTATAGAAAGGATTGTATCTAATTCTTGTGACACTCATATAGTGCTCCTCAGACTTGGGGATTCATTTGGTTATTATGCCACTTCTGTCCATGGTGACATCTCTATAGCGTGTCTCCTCAGGCCCACTGCTTTGCTCCTGATTCCGTGCCATTCTTGGGGCATGAAGATCTTTCTGTAGTCTACCAGTAATTCTCCTCTGCTAAACACACTACGGGGCCATTTGTTCTATCTTCTTGCCATTTTTCTTGCATGTGTTTCTATTGTTGCTATAACAAATTATGACAAACCCAATGACTTAAAACAATATAAGTTTACTACCTTACAGTTCTGGTGGTCAGAGGTTTGGAGAGGGTCTCACTGGACTTAAGCCTTGGTGCTGTCAGAGTTGCTTTTCTTTCTGGATGATCTAGGAGTGATTTCATTTTCTTGTCTTTCCAACCTTCTAGGGGGTCCTACATCTGTTGCCTCAGGTACTCTTCTATCCTCAAAGCCAGCAATAGCAGGTCAAATCTTTCTCATATCACATCTCCCTGATTCTCACCCTCCTGCAACCCTCTTTCATGTATAGGAAGCTTACATGGGGCCCACCCAGATAATCCAGGACAATTAATCCATCTCAAAATCCTTAACTAAATCCCACCTGCAAAGTCCCTTTTGAAATGCAAGCTAATGCGTGCAGGACACGAACATTAATAAGGGGCGGGAGGTGCTATGCAGCCTATCAGACCTCGCTCTGCCTGGGAAACCCTCATTTCGTTTTCATAACCTATCTCCAATTCATAAAGGAACCCATCCCACCAAATGGATTCTCCCTTAGTGAGTCTCTGCAAGATGTACTATCTGAAATTCTTTTTTTAGTAACACTCAAACATTATAAATATCCTTACAGATTTAGAATTTTGGAAGCAAATATCAAGACTTACAGACTATTTGTGTACTTTTTTCATCTCTTTTGTCTTTCACATGAAAATGAACAAATGAAGGGGGAAAGCAGGGAACATAAAAGAGAAAATAAATGTAGGTTAAAATCTCAAGATATCCTAGAACTGTACGTGTTAATTTTCAAGGAAACTAAAAATTCTTGCTCTAGGCAAGAAAAACTGTGTAACAATAATACATAATAATATAATCTATATGGAAGATAATGGTGATGTTTCAATTATATTTAAAAGATGAGTTAAAGCAGAGTTAAAAGCAAAGCACTTCATCATGCAGAAAATGAATGTGAATAAATAACTTTAGCTTATTACTAAAATTATTCACCTCAATTATCAATTCGGCCTGTTGTCTTTAGGATCATTCATTTAAAGTTCTCTTGTCTGCAGTCTTCCGGTAAGAACATGTGCACAGCATGAGAGAAAATAGCTTTCTAAATGTGGGTGCATTGGGGTATATGTGAGAAATCTTTAATGGCACACCATGTTGGTTCACATATATTTATAGGGGTCCATTTTATGCTCTGCCTGAACTCACCAATCCTTTTTGTTACGGGAAGTCTTAGCACAAACTAAGTTGCTTCCAAAGTTCTTTTAATTGAATACTTTGACATGATTCATTCATATAATGCATGTAGATCACCCAAAGTAGTTGTAGCAAAAGAAATTAACAGGGGGCTTGCTGTAAAGTCAAGAATGAGGTTTTATTGAGCAAAAGCAAAATGTATGTGGAGTGGTCTCACAATGGGGACCTGCTCAGAAAGTTGCAGTTAGGAGATGGCCTATGTGGCGTCTCAGGGGAGGGGACAGATGAGGGAGTCGGGATGTGGTCAGAATGTCTTTGGGAAAATGGTTGGCTAATCAGCAGGCCCAGGAACAGGACATTTGGGCAAATGGTCAGACATTGGCAACTCCCAGGAGCGGAACATTTGTACCAAATCTGGGCCATCTGGTGAATGTCATCAGACCCTCTGTCACCAGCTTGGACTTGTTTTCCTCACAAATGTGGAGGGCTCTGTTACCACCACAAAGGATCACTGGTATGTCAACTCAGCAAGATTCCTTCTCTTCTTCATAGTTCCCTGTTTAAAGCAGAAGCTTAAGCAAACCAAGAGGGTTAGTGTAGTCATTAACCATTCCATTTTCACAAAAAGAAATGTCTACGCAATTATACTGGACTAAAATATTTAAATGAATCTATCAAATGTTTTCTTTGTTCATTTCATCCAAACCAAAGAAATACTTTGCATTTAGAATGAGGGTTATATCACTAGATTAGTTGTAAAATATTTAAGAATTATATCTACTGGCTTGCAGCTAGATATACAAGTTACAGACAGATCTCCTTCAAAATGCATCTCTTTCCACTGCACAGAGAGAGTATAATGGAAGGCACACAGGAAGCTACTAATAAATCAGGTCATTCCATGGGAGAATACACAGTAATTGAAGAATTTGTTAAAACTATGTAATTGGAGCAAGATATGGAAATGTTCTATTTCTTATTAATAAACTTGACTATGTTGTATATACCCATAGATAACATTTTCAGTTAAATGACAAGATCTTTGAAAGGACAAAATATCTCTGCATTAATGTTATTTGATCAAATACATATGCCGAGATGTATGTTACTATACCTACATACGTATTACATATGGACCATGAAAAGTAATGATGAAAATATAAACCCATCCCAGGACAATTCTTACTAAAATGACATTTGTCATTTAAATTCAATCATAATTCTTCTCTTAGAGCACTTAGTAATGATATTTGGAACAAAGCTATAGTTATGAAAAGAATAATTGGCGAGAAAGACTAAACCAATGAAACATAGATTTTTCGAGGCCATATTCTTATCTGTTTGCACACATTCTTAGGTAATATGTAGGTCCTTTCCTCACTTTAGGCCATCCGCCCCTTTGTCAAATGTACTTGAAATTGTTGATGGAACTAAAATGATTTTGTAATGAACTTTAGTTTCATGGAAAATGATTTTTAAAGTGTAATATTAAATCTCTAGCTTTCACTTAATATGAAATCTGAAGTGGAATAATTTAAAAGAGGCTTATTTTATCTATTATGCCACCTGCAGCTGATTTAAAAAAAAAAAACTCTCACCATGCTGTGTTGGAGTGGTTGCCTCTCAAAGCAGTCATGTACGTATCTCCCCAAGTCTGCACTCAGTAACCTCACACTGACAATTCAGAACAGCCATGTTGAGGGTATTTATAGGAAAGAAATGAGAAAATGCTACTAATCCCTGCTCTCCCCTGGAGATAGAGTTGTTAATCATTTACCAGTACATTGCTGAACTGTGCCAGTGATCTCTGCTTGCTCTTAGAGCTGTGTCCCTAGACAATACTCTAAGGTGAATTGTTTCCTAATGGGTACAGCAATCTCTTTTATTTTTTGAATTAATATACGTTAATGATCGGGTGCAGTTAATTTCTTTCACGTCTAAAGATGTTTGTGCTAAAAGAGAAATGCTGATTTTAGATTTTCTTATTTCATTACTGCACTTGTCAATTTGAATACATTTTCCTAAAGAGTCTAATTAATACATAAAAAGGGATAGGATACAAATTTAGATTGTTTATTAGTAAGTTCATAATGAGAGGGTCAGCAAAATCCAAGGTGACAATGAGGTCAATTGGAGAAATTTTGTGTGGATGATATTTAACAAGTTTAAATTGAATGCAAAAAGGGAATACAAGCAATGCTACTGAGGGTGGTTAAAGAAATAAGTTATTACATTTAAGAGACTGACACCTAAACCAATATTTATAGAATGCTGTGATAACTACTTTCATTAATGCCCAGAGTATTCTGGGAATCTAAATAAGGGAACCTAGTTTTCAGGAGTATTTGAGGTGACCAATATGGCTTTCAAGATAATTCCACAAATCATTTCAATTCTTCCATGTAACCTGCATTTCTAAAATTACCCAGATGAAAATCCTACACTAGTGTATCATCTTAAACTATCATAAAAAATAAATCCTTCAATTAAGTAGTTTGTGGCTTTTACCCTTTTTATGAAAAGAATCACTTAGAATGTTCATTTGAGTTCATTGTGAAATAAACAAATAAACAAAAATATCTATTCTTAAAATGGATTAATTACTGCATTTATCTTATGTGTGGAACCAGAATTTCTCCAGAAGTTACTAATTTATGGATACAAACGGTGTCAAATCAATAGTACTAAAGTTCATTCCACTGCCACTCTGTTTAGGTAACTCCTCAGTTTTCTAATTATCCCGCAACTATATCTGGGTTTTCCACAGTGCATCACCTATATCTAATCTTGGTGGGCATATGCAGATGATGAAACTACATTGTCTTCTGGGAAAATTTTTCTTTTGCTTTTGAAATAGTTTTAAACATTTTTTCAATCTTTTGATTTGAAGGAAAACACACACAGAGAAAAGTGCTCTAGTAAATATATTTGCAAAATATATAGTTTATGGCATTGTGATAATATAAACATAAAATTTAACCATCAATTAGATCAAGGAATGAAACACTAACACAAGGAGTCTTCCTTATGCCCACTTTCAATCATTAATCTCGTCTTCCCTCAAATAAGCCCTTATCTTGATTTATGATTCTGTAGGTTGTTTTTAACTTTTGAAACTTTATATAAATGAAACATAACAGTATGTATTATTTTGTGTATGGCTTCTTTCGCTCAATATTACATTAGTCAGAGTCATCTATAACTCTAGTATGCTCATTTTCATTGATACACAGTATAGCACTGTATATTTTTATCGTGACTTATTTGTTTGTTTTACTGTTTGTAATGGTTCCAGTGTGAACTTGGCCAAGTGATTACACCCAGTTGTCTGGTCAGGCAAGCACTGGTCTGACCATTGCTGCAAGGATATTTCAAGGTGGGTTGATAAACTGGAAGGTTGGTGTATTAAACCAGTCAGTTGATTGCCTCTGTGGATGATTACATCTGTGATCAACCAAGGCATGTCTCCCACAATGAGATGACCCAATTAGCTGAAGGCTTTTGAGAAAAAAGAAAAACACTTTCCCTGCTTCTTCAGCCAGTGAGCCTCTCCTGTGGAGTTCATCCAGAACGTTCCTCAGAACTGCCAGCCTCACGGCCTGCCCCATGGATTTTGGACTCTTCTATCCCCATGGTTTTGTGAGGAATCTTTATAAATCTCATATTTACAGAGCTCTACTGTTCATTCTGATTCTCTAGAGAACCCTGACTAGCACAGCTTGGTACCAGGAGTATTTCTTGAGAAATGGAATCTTAAAAATGGATTTTTTACCATTAGTTTTCTACCCTGACTAGACTCAGAGGCACTAAGGACTCTGTTCCCAATAATCAACATGGCACTGACTGTCCAAAGGGTGTTTTAGCAAAAGAGATTGTCAAAATATCACCATTATATTCTGCTAATTGTCTGCTTATATGAGGTAAGACTCCGGGTGATAATGTTTTTGACACCTTTATGGAGTTTTGTGGAATTAAGAGGTATAATGATGTTGGCTGGTTATTGTTAGATATGCTGGATAGAGTGATGAGTGAAAGGGATGAGCTGAGAGCTTCAGATTCAAAACTTTGGCACCATATGAATGATATAAAAGTTTCCATGTGTGCCCTGAAAGAAAATCTTATTTCCTATGGTCACAAACTTGAGATCTCTGAAAACCAAACACAAAGCCTCATTGTGAGAGTAGTAAATTTACAACATAAGCTAAAATCTCAAACTTGAAGGGTATTTGCTGTTAAAGTAAGGGCTTTGATTGGAAAAGCATTGGATCCTGGCTTGAGCATGATGGCGATGGGGAGATGGGGACCCAGAAATCTGCTGAGCCTTTCCTAGATAGACCTGTAAAGGACTGCTCTGAGGAAAGAGCTTTCTGCACTCCAGGCTGCCTGAGGAATCAGTTTCCCAGCTTCCAGTCTCCCTAGAGGAGTCTGCCATACAACCTCTACCTAATGAGATTAACCCTTCCATGCCTGCTAACCTTGTAACCACCTCCCCTGGGGAAACAGCCCTCACTCTCTGTTTGGATTGACTAATCTTGTTTCACCAGATGTAACTGCAATAGAATGCCCCAAGGTATTTGGCTTGAAAGACATTTCTATTTCTTTTTATGACCCCCACCACCACCCCTCAAAGCCTTTAACTAGACTAAAGTTCCAACAAGCCCCAAAATGTGAGGTGCAAAGTGTGACCCATGAAAAAGTAGACTATACTCCAAAAGAACTTCATGAGTTTTCCAATTTATATAGGGAGAAATCAGGGGAATATGGGTGGGAATGGATATTAAGGGTGTGGGATAATGGAACAAAGAATATAAAGTTGGATCAAACTGAATTTATTGATATGGGCCCACTAAATAGGGATTCTGCACTCAATGTTGTAGCTCAAGCATTTAGAAAGTGCATTAACAGTTTGTTTGGATGGTTGGCTGAAACATGGATCAAGGGGTGGCTGACATTACCTGAGGTAGAAATGCCAGAACCACCAAGTATGATGTAGAAGAGGGGATCCAGAGGCTTAGAGAGTTTGGAATGTTAGAGTGGATTTATCATGGAAGACATGCTCCCATAAGTCAGAAATGACGAGACGGCACATCTTTCACCAGAATTATAGGAAATAAATTCATGAGATTGGCTCCATCATCCCTGAAGAGCTCTGTAGTTACCTATCTCTTTAGGTCAGATATTACTGTGGGAACTGCTGTCACTGAACTGGAATCCTTAAACACAATGGGGATGATTGGATCTTAAGCTTGCAGAAGCAATGTGATCACAGTTAATCATCATAGACAGCAGACTCAAAGCAGAGTCAAGGTAGTCTGATTTACAGAGACTTGTGGCATTGGCTAGTAGATCAAGGCGTATTGTGCCAGTTTGAATCTGCCATGTACCCCATAAAAGCCAAATCCTCATTCAATATTCCTGGGTGGGAGCTATTTGATTGTTTCCATGAAGAGATGACCACCCACTTGTGGGTGGTAATTTTTGATTAGATGGTTTCCATGGAGATCTGTCTCTGCGCATTCAAAATGGGGTTTACTTACTGGAGTCCTTTTGGAGGAAGTCATTTTGGAAAAAGCTTTAGAGCCCACAGAGCCAGAGACCTTTGGAGTTAAAGAAGGAAAATTTCCCAATGGGGAGCTTCATAAAAGAAGCCTGAAAATAAATCTAATAGGCATTGCCATGTTCACCATCTGTCTTTTCAGTTGAGAGAGAAACTCTGAACATCATCGGCCTTCTTGAATCAAAGTATCTTTCTCTGGATGCTTTAGATTGGGTATTTTCATAGTTTTACCTTAATTTGGACATGTTCACAGCCTAAGAACTATAAACTTGCAACTTAAAAAATTCCCCTTTTTAAAAGTCATTCCATTTCTGATATATCTTGTCCCAGCAACTTACAAACTACAACAGGTACCTAGAAGTAAAATAGATGGGTAGTCTACTAAATTCTTGTTTGAGCTGTATAATCAGAATTCTGATTATACAGGAGTGGATAGAAGTCTAACTTGAATTACAAAAGCAGAGTCATGACCCTCAATCAATTCCCAGACTTGAGACAGTTTACAAACCCAGAGGCCCTTGAATGAAGGGAGGGCCAGTTACCCTAAATGAAGGACCCTTTTACACTGCCCCAATTTACACTGTTAACCTTCCTCCCACACTTCCCCAAGGAGACCTACAGACTTTTACCAGGGTTACTGTGAACTAGGGAAAAGGAAATGATCAGATATTTCAGGGATTATTGGACATTGGCTCAGAGGTGGCACTAATTCAAGGATACCCAACATGTCACTCTGGTCCATCAGTCAGAATAGGGGCTTATGGATGTCAGGTCATCAATGGAATTTTAGCTCAAGTCCATCTTACAGTGCTTCCAGTGGGTCCCTTGACCCTTTCTGTGGTCATTTCCCCAGTTGCAGAATGCATAATTGGAACTGACATGCTCAGCAACTGGCAGAATCCCCACATCAGTTCTCTGACTCACAGCATGAGTGAGTATGGTAGTAAAGGCCAAGTGAAAGCCACCATAACTTCTTCTGCCTAGCAAAATAGTACATCAAAACCAATATTGTATTCCTGTAGGGACTGCAGAGATTAGTGTTACTCTTAAGGACTTGAAGAATGCAGGGATGGTGATTCCCACCACAGCCCTATTCAGTTCTCCTATTTGGTCTGTGCAGAAAACAGATGGTCTTGGAGGATGACAGTGAGTTCTCATATGCTAAACCAGGTAGTGACTCCAGTTGCAGCTGCTCTTCCAAACGTGGTATCATTGCTTAAGCAAATCAACATATCACCTGGTACCCGGTATGAAGTTATTTATGTGGCAAATGCTTTTTTTCTCAATAGCTGTGGGTAAGGACCACCAGAAATAGTTTGAATTCAACGGGCAAGCCCAACAGTATACCTTCACTGTTTCCCTCAGGAGTATATCAACTCACCAGCCCTATGTCACAATTTTGTCTGCAGAGGCCTTGATCATTTCTCCCTCCTACAAGGTATAATGCTGGCCCATTATATTGATTATATCATGCTGATTGTATCTAGTGAGCAAGAAATAGAAACTACTCTAAACTTTTTGGTAAGGCATTTGTGGGTCAGGGATGAGAGATAAATTCAACAAAAGCACAGAGGCCTTCCACCTCAGTGAAATCTCATGGTGTCCGATTGTGTAGAGCATGTTGAGATATCCCTTCTAAGGTGAAGGATAGGCTGTTGCATCTAGCCCCTTCTATGACAAAAAAAAAAAAAAAAAGCACAATGCCTAGCTGGCCTCTTTGGATTTTGGAGACAACATATTCGTCACTTTGATGTGTTACTACAGCCCATTTAGAAAAGCTGCTAGTTTTGAATAGGGACCAGGACAAGAGAAGTCTCTGTGTCATCTCCAAGCTGCTGTGCAAACCACTCTGCCACTTGGACCATATGGTACAGCAGATCCAATGGTGCTGGAAGTGTCAGTGCCAAATAGAGCTACTTTCTGGAATCATGGCAGTCCCCTATAGGAGAATCGCAATGCAGATCCTTAGGATTATGGAACAAAGCCTTACCATCTGCAGATACAACTCTCCTTTCGAGAAACAACTTTTAGCCTGCTACCGAGCCTTAGTAAAGACTGAATGTTTAACCATGGGCCAGCAAGTTACCATGAGACCTGGGCTGCTTATCATGAACTGCATATTTTCTGACCCATCAAACCATAAAGTCGGGCATGCACAGCAGCACTTCTTCATAAAATGGAAATGATGTATGAAAGATAGGGCTCAAGCAGATCCTGAAGGCACAAGTAAGTTACATGAGGAGAGGGCCTAAATGCCCAAGGCCCCCACTTCTGCCACATTACCTTCTCTTTCCCAGACCAGAGCTATGGCCTCTTGGCAAGTTTCTTAATTAGTTTACTGAGGAAGAGAATACTCAGCTTGGTTCACAGATGGTTCTGTATGATATGCAGGGACCACCCAGAAGTGAACTGCTGCAGCACTACAAACCTATTCTGGGATATGTTAATATTTTTGTTTGTTTGTTGTTAATTTTTTTAATTAATAAAAAAAATCTTCAAAAAAAAATAAAAGACATTGGTGAGGGAACGTCCTCTCAGTGGACAGAACTTTGAACAGTGAACTTGGTTGTTCATTTGCTTAGAAGGAGAACTAGCCAAAGGTGCATTTGTATTCTGACTCATGGGCTGTTGCTAGATGGACTTGGAAAAGCATGAGTGGAAAATTGGTGACAAAGAGGTCTGGGAAAGAGGTATATGGATAGACTTTTCTGAATGGGTAATGAACATGAAGATATTTGGGTCCCAGGTGAATGCTCAACAGAGGGAGACTTCATCTGAGGAAGGTGGATAAGATGATCTGTCTGTGGACACAAGTCATCCTCTTTCCTCAACCTCTCCTGCCATTTCCCAAAAGGTCCATGAACAAAGTGGGTACGGTGGCAGGGATGGAGTCTGTGTATGGGTTCAGCAACATGGACTTCCACTCGCCAAGAGTGACCTGGCTATGAGTAACAAATCTTCAAGCAGCAGAGAACCACACTCAGACCCCATTATAGCACCATTCCCCAAGGTGATCACCCTGCTACCTGGTGGCAGGTTGATTGCATTAGAACATTCCATTATGGAAGGAGCAGTGTGTTCTAAAAAGAAATAGATTCGTACTCCAGATATGGGTTTGTATTCCCTGCAAGAAATGCTTCTGCAAAAGCTACCATCCATAGACTCTTGAAATGCCTTATCCACTATCATGGTATCCCATATAGCATTGCTTCTGATCAAGGAACCCACTTCAGCAAACAAGGTGTGGAGATGGGCACATGCTCATGGAATTCTCTGGTCTTATGATGTTCCCCATCATCCAGAGTCAGCTGGGTTGATAGAATGGTGGAATGGACTTTTGAAGACCCAATTACAGTGCCAACTAGGTTGCAATACCTTGCAGGGATGGGGCAGTGTTCTCCAGGAGGCTCTGTAGCCTCTGAGTCAGCATCCACTCTATGGTGCCGTTTCTCCCATAGCCAAGATTCTCAGGTTCAGGAATCAAGGGATGAAAATGGGAGTATCATCCCTCACTATAACCCCTAGTGATCCACTATGAAAATTTTTCTTCTTGTCCCTGAAACCTTAAGCTCTGCTGATCTACAAGTCTTCATTTCAAAAGGAAGAATGCTCCTACCAGGAGACATAGTAGCGATTCCATTGAATTGGAAGTTCAGTCTGTCACCTGGCCAATTTGGACTTCTCATGCCACTGAATCAACAGGCACAAAAGGGGATTATTATTCTGTCTTGGTTGATTGATCCTATCTAGGGGAAATAGAAGGTAAAGAAAAGTTTTCCTGGAATACAGAAGATCCCCTAGGTTGTCTCTTAGTACTGCCATGCCCTGTGATTAAAGTCAATGGAAAACTGCAACAATCCAATCCAGGCAGGGCTACCAATGGCCCAGGAACTTTTGGAATGAAGGTCTGGGTCACCCCACCTGGTAAAGAACCACTGCCGGTTGTAGTGCTTGCTGAGGGTAAAGAGAACATGGAATGGGTAATAGAAGATGATAGTGATAAATATGAACTACGATCACATGACCAGTTACAGAAATAAGGAATGTAATTGTATGAATATTTCCTCCTTGTTTTGCTATGAATATGTTTGCATTGACATCCGCAAATATTTTGTTTTCTTCTTATCATATGACATAAGTTGTATTGTTCATGTTACAGTATTTAAGTCATAGGATATGACGTGTAAGAGTGAATGTTACCTAAGGACTTGCATCCTATTCTGGAGAGACGTAGTACATTTCCAGTTGTACACAGCACAATTGAGTATTGTGAGGTGAAACACATCTGCTATTTTGTTCTATTTTGAAATTAAGTATGTTTCAGTGTGATGTATATAGCTGCCAAGTTGACAAGTGCTGGACTGTTTTGGGTAGGTTTTGGTCTCACCTTGGCCAGTGGTTTTCTCCAGTTGTCTGGTCAGGCAAGCACTGGCTTGATCATTGCTGCAAGGATATTTTGTGACTGATTGATAAACCAGAGGCTGGTATATTAAATTATCAGTCAGTTGATGACATCTGTAACTGATTCCATCTGCCATCAACTAAGGTATGTCTCCTACAATGAGATAATCCAATCAGTTGAAGATTTTAAGGGAGGAGAAAGCTTCTGCTTCCGAAGCCCATGAGCCTCTTTTATGGAGCTCACCCAGAACTTTCATTGCAGCTGACAGCTTCACAGCTTGCCCTATGGATTTTCTACTGTTCCATTCCCACTGTTGCATGAGGCACTTTTATAAATCTCATACTTACAGATCTCTCTGGTTGGTTCTGTTTTCTAGAGAACCCTGGCTAACACACTGTTCATGGACATTTAAGCTCTTTTTAATTTCTCAAATTTTGTGATTATGAACATTGTCATAAAGTCTCAATGTACATCAGCAATAATTTTTATTGTATGCACTCATATGACTTGAATTATTGTGCAAAGTAATGTACATATTGAATAGGAGAGATGACCAATGACTAAACATTTTTATGAAAATACATTCTAACTCACATTTTTTCACAATTCCAATTGTTCACTAATCTTCCAATAGTTGCCATTGTCTCTATTTTAAATTGTGCCTTTGCTGGAAGATATGTAATATTATATATCTGTGATTTAACACTTTTTTCAAGTTATGATAATCAAAATTCCAGCTTTTAAATATAAATCTCCATAAAAGTATTGCAAAATAACCATATATAAACAATCCATATTCAGGTAAAAGATACAACATGATGGCTTCTGTTTTCAGCTCAATTAAGTAAAGAGCTTGTAAGTTATTGGTCTCATCCTTACAAAAAGTAAAATGCTAAACAAACTTAAAATCAATGACTGTTCTTAGAAAAAGAAAATTCTGACAAGTGATATTGTAGGGCAACTGCCATCTTGAAGTCCAGTAATATAAATAAATAAACAAACAAATAAAGAAAGAAAAAGAATCACAAATAAATCAGCCTGCCTGGAGCAGAAGCCACTGGAGTGATAAAGTGCTAAGAAGACAAATGGTACTTTTTATGAATTGTTGGAAGTTGAATATAGATTAGCTAAAGAGTGAGAAATTCCTGGTGGTACAGTCTTAACAGGGTTCACAGTTTTGCATGATTTCCCTCCATAAATACCAACAGGTTTCTAAATAGGTGAAGATGTAAGCAATATTTTCTCATGTTTCTGACAGGAGAGCTCAGAGAAACAGACAAGATAAATTAAAAAACAAAACAAAACAAAACAAAACTATACCTTGAAATATCATATTGAAACTGCAGAAAAATGAAGCCAAAGAGAAAAATCTTGAATAATCCAGAGGGTGGGAATAAACCACTTTTCCCATAGAGGAACAAGGATAATAATCAGACTTCTTGTCAGAAACTATTTAAGCAAGATGAGAGTAGAGTGAAATGTTAAAAGTGTCAAAAGAAAAAAAAAATCCACTAACCTAGAATCCTATGTCCAAAGAAATTATCACTCAAAAATAAAGTTGGAAGAAAGACTTTCTCAGGCAAAAATGAAAACTAAAAGCCAAGGGAATTAATCCCCAGTATGCATGTTCTGCAATAGATATTCTAAAAATTCTTCAGGGAGAAATAAAATTATATAGGTTAAAAATGTATAGCTAAGTTTTTGAAAGAAAAAAAGGAGGAATAAATGAAGGTGAAATAAAATACTATAGCTTGTATTTCTAATTGATAACTTTTGGTCTAACTAATAATAGAATTAATGTATTTTGTGATTTTATCATATGGATAAGTGAAAGTAATTACAGCAATATTGTAAGGGAAGCGAGGAAGGAATTAAGAGTGCTCTGTGATAAATTAACTGTACTACTACTCATGTAGTGGTATAATGATATTTGTAAGTGGACTCAGATTAGTTGTAAATGCATACTGCAAATTGCAAAACCACTACTAAAATTAAATTAAAAAGAAATATGGTTGATATGCTAAGAGATGAGAAAAATGGAATCATATGAGATGCTCAATTAAAACAGAGAAGGCAAAATTCCAACAGGAATCCATGAATAAGTGCAATAAATAGAAAACAGCTACAAACAGTGTGGATATTTTAAAAACTTTATCAATAAGCACTTCAACTAGGAATGGTATTAATTAACCAATTAAACGAAAGAAATTTTTCAGTTGACAAATAACAAGACCCAACTACAAGTTTCTATAAGAAATCCACTTTAAATGTAATGACATAAAACTGTTAAAACAAAAGAAATGGGGAAAGATACACCATAATAACCATAGTCAAACAAAGCTCTATTAGCTATTTCATTATATACTAAAACAACTCCAGAAAAATAGAAAGTTATCAAGTAGAAGAGAGGCCTCACAGAATGACAAAGGTATCAACTCTCCAGAACACATAATGATCCTAACCATGCATGTAGCTTACAACAGGGTAACAAGACACACAGGGCAAAAACTGACAGAAATGCAAGGGAAAATGGACAGTTACATTATTACAGTCGGGGACATCATCAGTTCCCTTTCAGTAAATGATAAATCAACATCCAGAAAATCAGTAAGGACATAGTAACCTGAAGAGCACTATAAATCAGCTTTATCCATCCAACAAAAGAAAAATAAACTTTTTTCTTGAATTCACATTGGATATTCACAGAAATAGACAAATACTGGGCCATAAAACACAACTTATCAAATTTAAAAGAACAGAAATCATACAAAATATGTTCTCAGACTACAATGGACTTGAAAACACAAAGATAGGTGGAAAATCACCCAAAGTTCAGAGATTAAAAATGAGGGCGGACAATGGTGGCACAGTGGCAGAGTTCTCTCCTGCCATGCTGGAGACCTGGGTTCGATTTCCGGAGCTTGCCCATGAAAGAAAAAAAAAAAGAAAAGAAAAAGAAAAAAAAAAAAAAACAGTAGGTCAAAAGTTTTCAAGAAAATTCAAAATCTTTTCACTAGATGAAAATGAAAATGCCAATTATTAAAATCCGTGAATGTCAGTGAAAGCAGACAGTTCTGAGCCCGGGGCCTGCTTTGTCTGGGAAAATCTGATTGGGCTCGACCATATCTGTGAAGACCTTCTTCAATAAAAGCTTCCATATAGCAATAGCAATGACCAGAAAAACAAGAGTGGAAAACTTCAGATCAGTTAAGCAGAAGCTATGCTAGAGGTCTAGAAGAAGTTGACCTGAATCTCAAACCGAAGATAGAGGACAAAGCCAACCTTCAAGAAAATCCTAGGTAAAAGAGTTAAAATGAACTCCAAAATAAACAGATCAAGGAAATTAGATACCTAGACACCAGCAAAATAATTATGAGTCATATCAGGAAAAAAAAAAATATGTCCTAGTCAAAGGGACAAACTGACACTTCAGATGAGATACAGAATTTGAAACAATTAAAGATATTCACATAGGCATGCTAAATCAATTAAAAAATCAAATCAATGAATTGAGGGAAGATATGACAAAAAGAGTTGAAGGATGTAAAGAAGACAGTAAGTGACCATAAGAAGAACTCAAAAGCTTGTAAAAAACAAATGGCAAAGGTTATGGGAATGAAAAAACTAAATGGAGAATTACAACATCAGATGAAGAAGCAGAAGAAAGAATTAGTGAACTAGCAGAGAGGATATCTGAAATCCTACACACAAAAGAACAGGTAGGGAAAAGGATGAAAAAAATATATAAGCTGAGTCTCAGAGAATTCATGACAATATGAAGTGCATGAATATACAAATTATGGGGTAGGCCCAGGAAGAGAAGAGAAGGGGAATGGGGTAGAAAGAATAATGGAAATAATCCCTGAAAATTCCTCATCTCTTATGAAAGACATAAAATTGCAGTTCCAAGAAGGACAGTGTACCCCAAACAGAACAGATCTGAATAGACTTACTCCAAGACACTTACTAATTGGACTGTCAAATATCAAAGACAAAGAGATAATTCTGAAAGTAGCAAGAGAAAAATGATCCATTACATACAAGGGAAGCTCAAGAGAACTATGTGTGGATTTCTCAGGAGGTACTTCCTCAGGACAGCAGTCTGCCTTTTTTTTTTTTTTTTTTTTGAGTGAAAATATCCTCTTGTTGAGGTCTTAATCTATTAAATTTTCATGGTCTTAGAATTGTAAATTTGTAGTCTAATAAATCCACTTTGTAAATGCCAATTCATTTCTGGAATATTGCATTCTGGCAGCTCTATCAAACCAAAGCAGGTTATTTGATGCTGAAAAGGTAAAAGAATGTTCAGCAGGATTGATTGTAAAGATCCAGAAATGGATAGCACAGTACAACCTGATGGGAGCACAATATTGTAAGTACACTGAAAAAAGGTGAATGTGAGTATGATTGAAAAAGGAAGGCTAGGGGAATGTAACCCAAAGGAAAGACAAGATTAAGATTGGGTCTGTATAATTTACTGAAACCTAGAGTGGACAATTATGGTGATTAAACGCACAGATAAAAGAATTTTTACATGAGAGAGAACAAATGAATGTCAACAGCACATTCCCAAAATGGGATAGTATATGGAAAAATATAAACAATGCAAACTAGGGTTTTTAGTTATCAGTAACATTGTAACACACTACCATTAAGTGTAACAGAGGCAATAGGCTAAAGCTCAATGTCAATTAGACGGGAATTTAAGGGAGGGATATGGGATTCTTGGTGGTGTTGTTTCTTCTTTTTATTTTCTAAATTTAATTTAATTTTTAGTCTTCATTTTTTTCCAGTTTCTTTCTTTTTTTTTTGCAGAAGAAATTGAAATGTCTTCATATCAATTGTGGTGATGAATGCATAGTTATGTGATTATGCCAGGAAACATTGATCGCTTACTTAAGATGGACTGTATGATGTGTGAATAAAACTACTGAAAAATAATCAGAAAGATACAAACGCTGGAGAAAATGTGGAGAAGAGATGTGCCTATGCACTGCTGGTAGGGAAGTAGAGTAGTGCAGCGCATCTGGAAGGCTGTGTAGTTTCCATAGGAGGCTAAGCACAGGATTGCTATATTATCCTGCAACCCCACTGTTAGGTTTATGCTTGGAAGAACTGAAAGCAGAGACAAGAATGGACATTTGCACACTGGTGTCTATGGTGTTTTTTGCAGTGGATAGAAGTGGTCAAAGGGTACCTCAACTTATGAATGGAATGGATTACTGTGGAGTAAACATACAATGGAATAGTGAGTGACTGCAATAAGGAATGAAGTTATGAGACATGCAACTAGGGGAATGAAACAGTATATTGAGTGAAATAAGCCAGAAATGAAAAGACAGATAATATAATGCATCACTAACATGGGCTATCTGTAAAGTGCAAACCCTGAGAACTGAATTTGCAAGCATAGGCTACCAGGGGAAAATATACTGTAAAGGTTCCTAGATTGCAAGCTCTCATTGAGGTGATGTTTATTCTTGACTGGTTACTGTTATTTCTAAATTATGAGATGCTGAGCTCTTTGTGTTGTTCCCTCGAATGTCAGAAGTTCTGTTTGTTCCCTAGAACTTCTGGTATCTGTGTAACACCTGAGACTCAGAACTAGATATATTCAGCTATGAAAGTCAGCATTATCTCATAACAGCAACAGTTTAAAAACCTGAAAAAGAGATCAGACTTCAATTAGAGATATGAATGAAGCAGATCTAGTTACAAATAAGGTTAATCAGAATATAGGGCAAAGGATGATATCGACTGCATTTTCAAACTTCAACTTCTGTGTGAGATCAAAGGAAGAAATGTTTATTTGTCACAAATTTTATATTTTCTGTAGCACACTTTCTAATTTCACTTGTATGATCAATATATTCAAACACCATAATTACACAGAACCTAGAATAGGGAGTGAGACTTTTGGCTTGTACAGTTTAGTGCAGTGCCCCCCAAAATCCATAGTAATCTGGGCAGAAGAGAAAACAGTATTTGCAAAGTCCCCTTGAGGGACTGGGGAAAAATGTAGAAATACTAAATTTATGCAACTGGGGAAAACCAGATATTCTCAATCTTGGGCTTGCCATTATGAAACTTACCCATGCAAAGGAGAAGTTAAGACTACTTATAGTTATGCCTAAGAGTCTCTTTTTTGCTGTTTAGATGTGGCCTCTCTCTCTCTCTCTCTCTCTCTCTCTCTCTCTCTCTCTCTCTCTAAGCCAATTCGCAGGTAAACTCACTACTCTCCTCCTTATGTTGGACACGACTCCCAGGGATGTAAATCTCCCTGACAACCGGGACTTTAATCCAGTAATGAGCCTGGCCCTTGCACCATGGGATTGGGAATGTTTCCTTTACCAAAAGGGGGAAGAGAAATGAAACAAAATAAAGTTTCATTGGCTGCAAGAATTCAAGTAGCATCAAGAGGTCATTCTGGAAATTATTTTTATGCCTTATGTAGCTATCTCCCTTTTCAGTTTTTGTTGTATTGGAGTAGCTAGAGGAAAATGCCTGAAAGCTTTGAACTGTAACCCAGTTGCCTTAATTCTTGAAGATAAATGTATAACTATATACCTTTCATGGTGTGAACTTGTGATTGTTAAAACCTTGTGATTGACACTGCCTTTATCCAGTGAATGGACAGGGTAGGAAAATTAAGTACAAAAATGAATAAATAATAGGTGGTTAGGGATTTGGGATGTTTTGGTTGTTCTTTTTCACTTTTAATTTGTATTTATTCTTATTTTTATTGTTTTTGGAGCAATGAAAATGTTCCAAAAGTGATAATGCACAACTATATCATGATGCAATGAACCATTGATTGTGTACTTTAGATGATTATATGTTATGTGAATAACCTCAATAAAATAGCATATTTAAAAAAAAGGTCATATCTATAGATTCAGAAAAATCATTTGATGAAACCCAGCACTCATCCATGATAATAAGACTCAAAAAGTAAAAATAACAGGGAACTTCCTCAACTTTAGAACCATAATTACACATACCTGTTTTCAGCTAAAATCATGTTTTAGTTTGTAAAAGCCACTGGAATGCAACATACCAGAAATGGACCAGTTTTTACAAAAGGAATTTATTAAATGTTTACAGTTGTAAGGCCAGGAAAATGTTGAAAATAAGCACCAACAAGAGGTTATCTTCACTTCATAAAGGTTGAAACCATCCAAAACACCTCTGTCAGCTGGGAACTCAACATGGAGACATCTGCTAGCTTTTTTTCCTCATTTCATAAGGTTTCCCCAGGGGTGCTTTCCTTCTGTGTCTCCAAAGACCTCTGACTGTGTGAGCTCTGTTGGCACTAGAGCTTTTCCCAAAATGGTCGCCTCTTAAAGGATGCCAATAAGCAACCCCACCTTGAATGGGTGGATATACATCTCCATGGAAACCAACTAATCAAAAGTTATCACTCACTTTTGGGTGTGTCACATCTCCATTGAAACAATCAAAAAGATCCCACACAGCAATATTGAATGAGGATTAAAGAACATGGATTTTCTGGGGTATGCAACAGTTTCGAACTGATACAAACCATAACAATGGGAAGAAGCTGTATGCTTTCTCCCTAAGCACAGGAAAAAAGAAAGAATGCCCACTCTCGCAATTGTACTACAAATCCTAGCTAGCGCAATATGAAAAGAAAATGAAATCCTGATAATGAAGAAATGAAACTATCTTTGGTCACATATGACATGGTTGGCTGTGTAGAAAATACCGAAGAATCAACAAAAAACCCTGAAACTAACAAGTGAATATAGCAAGGTAAGAAGATACAAGATTAATATACAAGTATCAATTGATTTCCTGTGTACTATCATTGAAATTTTCAACTTGAAATAAAAACACAATGCCTTTTACAGAAGCAGCAAAATTATGAAATGCTTATACGTAAATCTAACACAATATGCACATAAACAATATGGATAAAACTATAAAATTGATTAAAGAAATCAAATATGGCCTAAATAAATGGAGAAATATACTGTGATCATGGATGGCAAGACTCCATTTAATGTAATCTTAATAAAAATCCCAGCAAGCTAGTGTATGAACATTGACAAAGATATTAAAGAGTTTATATGGAAGGCAAAAGACCCATAATAGCCAGCACTATATTTAAGAAGAACACATTTGGAGGACTGATACTACCAAACTACTAGATTTACTCTAATGCTACAATAGTCAGGGCAGTGTGATATTAGTGAAAGGATAGACACATAAATCAATGGAGTAGAATGAATCCCAGAAGAGTCCCACAATTATAGTAAAACTGATCTTGGACAAAGGAGCAAAAATTATTCAACGGAGAAAGCATAGTTTCATCACCAAGTGGTGTTAGAAGAATTGTACAGCCATTTACAAAAAGTAGTCTACACACAGAACTTACATGTTTCACAAAAGTCTGCTCAAAATGGATTATAGGCCCAAATATAAAGTATAAAACTTTAAGGCTCCTAAAATATAACAAAGGAGAAAATCTGGATGACTTTGTGTTTGACAATGAGTTTTTTGATACAACATCAAAAGCATAATTCATGAAAGAAAAAATGATAAATTTAAATTTATTAATATTTAAACTGTCTGCTTTAAGAAGGGCTCATCAATGATGATGAAGGAAATATGTGAAATGCATGTATCCAATAAAGAACTTGGATCAAATACATACAAACAATTCTTAAAATGCAACAATAAGGAAACAAACAGCACAATTTTTAAATGGACAAAATTTGTGAGTAGGAACCTCATCAAAGATGATATACAGATGGCAAATAAGCAAATGAAAATACACTCAACATCAATTGTCATTAGGGAATTGAAAAATAATACATGCCTATCACAAGGGCTAAACTCCAAAACATTGACAACACCATATGTTAGCACTGATGGGAAACAACAGAAAGACTCAGCTATTGTTAGTGGGAATGCAAAATGGTACAGCTACTTTGGAGGACAGCTTGGCTGTTACCTGCAAGGTTATGCACTTATGTGATCCAGCCACCATGCTCCTAGGTTGAAAACTTATGTCCACAAAAATACCTTCAAAATAATATCATGGTTTCTTTATTCAGAATTGACAGAATTTGGAAGCAGCCAAGGTGTCCTTCAATAAATGAATAAATTGTGGTACATCCATCGATGGAGTGATCAAAAAAAAAAAAATGAACTATCAAGTCAGACACACACACACACACACACACACACACACACAAACACAACATGGAGGAATCTTAAAGGCATGTTGCCAAGTCAGAGGCCAGTTTGAAAAAGGTATATACTGTATAGTTTCAACTATATGATATTTTGGAAAAGGCAAACTTTTATAGTTAGTTTTATTAGGGAGACCATACAATATTTGTCATTTTGTTTCAGGCTTTTTTCACCTAATATAATGTCCAGTTTTTTTTATTCATGGCAATAGCAGTTGCTAGAGTATCAACACTGTATGTTGGTTATCTAAGGGCCATTTCTTACAGGATGAAACACAAGGGCTAGATGATACTTGTATATGCAGGCGGCTGTAGTACAGGAGAACTTACAGTTCAGGACACTTGAAAAATTTATAATTATCTCTTAGTATGCATGATCTTTGCTTCAGAAGGAAACACTGACCCTACTTTCCAAGACTGTAAGCTATGCACTTGGCTCAAAAGGGAGTTGCTATTTCTGTCTTCCCAAGCTGTTTGTAGACAACTAGCCTTGAAGTAATAATCCAGAACAGAGGGCAGTTAAATTGTTAGCAATACGTGCAAAAGTGAGAGACTCAAAGAACATTGTCTCTTAACTAAATAGCACAACAGCACAAAGAACTGGAGGGGGAGTTTGAGAATATACTATTTTAAGTTTGTTATAACGTATGTAAGCTAACTTAGTATTATTTGACAGTTGGCATTAGTTAATCGAAGATTTTTTTTCTACAGTCTAATACAACCACTAAAAATTAAAGTAAGTATGAATAATTAGTCCATAGAGTAGATACAATGCAGTCATGAAAATAATACATAAGAAGGGAGATAAGAGAAAAAATAAGACAAAAATAAAAGGACTGTCATGGTCAGGTTCATGCATCAACTTGGCCGAGTGGTGTCTGCACAAGTGCTGGCCTGTCTGTTGCTATGAGGACATTTCATAGAATTAAATCATGATCATGTCAGCTGCATCCACAGCTGATTCCATCTGTAATCAGCCAAAGGGGCATGTCTTCTGCAATGAGTGATGCTTAATCTAATCACTGAAAGCCTTATAAGGAGGATTCAGAAGAGACAGGTTCTTCCTGCTTCAGCTGTTGAGCCTCTCCTGTGGAGTTCATCCAGACCCTCCATCGGAATCGTCGGCTTCACAGCCTGCCCTGCGGATTTTGGAATCTGTGTTCCCGCGGTCATGTGAGACACTTTTATAAATTTTATATTTGCGAGTATTCCCTGTTGATTCTGTTTCTCTAGAGAACCCTAACTAATACAAGGACCTAGCAAGATGATATATTTTAACTCTATTATCTAAACAGGCCAATTAAAAGACTCAGATTTAAAAATTTATATAAGAAAGTAAAACCAAGTATGTTATGTCTACAAAAACTGATCTTTTGACATAGATAGGTTAAAAGTAAAATGATGGGAAAAATATGCCATACAAAAACTCACCAAAAGTCAGTTGGATAAATAATATTTAATATTAAAAAAAAACTTGACAAGAGAGAATATTATCAGAGAGAAAGATAGCATTGGCTAATGGTAAAATGGTAAATTTTTATGTCATTAAAACCTTAAATATGTATGCACCTAAAAACAGAGATTCAAAATACATGAGGCAAAAATTGGTGGAACTGAAGTAGAAATAGAGAAATCCACAATTAAAGTTACAGACCAGAATGTTTCTCTCAGTAATTTTTAAGCCCAGATTCACTATGTTAATATGTTATTTAACCCCAGAGCATTGATCAAAACAATGAAATTAGGGTGCAGTTGTAGAATGCTTGCCTTCCATGTGGGAAAACTGGGTACAATTCCCAGACCATGCACCCCCCCAAAAAAAAACCAAAATAAAACAATGGAATTAACTTCATAACAATGCTATTAGCTGTTACCCTGATCTCATTTGGATTCTATCAGTTTTTCCACTCACAGCTGTTTCTGTTCCAAGATCCAAGCCATCATACAACATTGTATTTAATTGTTGCCTTCTAGGTTCCTCTAATCTGTGAACGTACCTCAGGCTCTCCTTGTCTTTCATGCCCTTGACACTTTTGTACAAATGTCCCTCAATTTGGTTTTGTATTTTTTTTTTTAAATTTCACAATTAACTGAAGCTATGCATTCTTGAGAAGGATAACACAGAGCCTTTGTGTCCTTCTCCGGGCATCATACAAGGAGGTACTTGAAGTTGAAAAGTATTACTGGTGATGTTAAGCTTAATCATTTGGGTAATGTAGATTCACTACAACCTTATTATTTTAATAATATAATAACTTTATATTATATTATAATTACGTATTATATAATAATAATAATTTTATTTTCCCTTTGTAAGTGCTAAATACTATGTATTATAATACTTATTAGGACTCTTAGGATCTATTTTAATATTTGGGTTATAATACAATACTAACATAATAAAGTTGCTTCAATGGCTCTGACTTTGGCCATTACAGCTCTTGCAGATTTACCCTGTACATTTCAATGTGTTCCCATCTTTTTTTTTTCTCCCCCTGACTTTCTAGTGCAAGGTGATTCATGAAAATATAAGATGAATCACTGTCCCAGCCTTGCAAGCAACCAGTTTTCTAAGGAGTCCACACTGAAATCTACATTTCCAATCCAGCCCCACAGGTATCCTTCTAGCATTCCTCCTTTCCTTATTAGTTACTTCTTTCTATCACAGTGAGATACCTGGTTCTCCTTATCTATAATTTATTTACATAGTTGTTCAACCACATTATACAGAACAGGTACTTTCAGACTTTGTAAACCATACCACTGAGAGAAACAAATTTAACTAAGTATACAGTGTTTATTGTTCAGTTCCTTTTGCCACTAGGCATTCAGTAACCAAAGAAGAGACTGCTATCTGATAATATAGTGGTTTTTGTAAATAACAAAATCACAGCATGAATTGTGAGGCAATTTTAAGCATTTCAAGCTTTAGAGTCACTTAAAATTCACATCTTAAAAGCATTCTTAATTTGATATATTGCCATATCATATTGCTATTCATGGTACCATAGATTTGTTCACAGATTATTGGAAGGAATAAACTCTTAATGAGAAAATAAATCATTAAATTTTGCATCAAGGGGACAAAAGTAGAACAATTAAACTTTAATTTTACATGGACTTTTTCTTAGTGGGAATAAGTTACTTAAAAAGGCATATAATTTTCCAGTGAGCAATAGTATCTTTTTAACACACACTTATCAAAACTCCTGAATTACAAATAAAATGAGGTGAAATTCGGTGTAGTTTAATTTCAGATTGTAGTTTTCCTAGATTGTATTAAAGTATACTTTAATTTAAGCTCTTCAAAATCTTTATTGCCTGCTGAAAGTTATTAAATAGTAGCCTTAAAAATATAAACTTTTCAGGTGATCTCTGCTCTTCAGAAATTGGAGCAATTATTTAAAAATATCAGCTAAGCAATATCAAGGCAATAAAGTAAGAGAGCAGAGCCATTGTCAGAGTGACTAAGGAAAGGAAAACAAATGTAGGGTAAGGTAGAGACACACACTCAGGCTTAGGTTACCTTTCCTTTAAAACATTGTATTAATTTTAAACTTTGTATACTTGGACAAAAATCTGATAATACACATAAGTTTAAACATTAGAAACTCTCTCACATGATATTCATTTTAACTTCTTTGCTTTTCTTTTTCCTTTGTAAAACAGATTGAATATTAATAAGAAATACGGTTGCATTTAAAAATTGGAGTTGCTTTTAAAAATCTTAATAAATTTGAAGAACAAAAACATTTTGTGATGAGTTAGATGCAGATGAAATAACTATAAAAGATCAGACAGAACAAAACTATTTAGGAAAAAACTGCATTTGGATAGCTTTGCATCTCTAGGTTCTCACTTCCACTTAACTAAATTGAAAATGGAAATTGTGAAATGTT
This sequence comes from Myrmecophaga tridactyla, assembly GCA_004026745.1. Classification (NCBI taxonomy): domain Eukaryota; kingdom Metazoa; phylum Chordata; class Mammalia; order Pilosa; family Myrmecophagidae; genus Myrmecophaga; species Myrmecophaga tridactyla. The sequence continues at coordinate 40,711 of PVIY010010671.1, read as the reverse complement.
CACTGTGAATACAGATAGAGTTCAGAGATGTTGTAGATTTGATTCTAGATCACCACAATAAAATGAATACTGCATTAAAGCACGTCACCTGAATTTTTGAGTTTCAAGGTGTATATAAAAGTAATGTTTATATTACACAGTAATCTATTAAGTGTGCATAACATCTAAAAATAAAATGCACACACTTTAATTTAAAAATACCCTATTGCTAAAAATTATCAACCATATCTGGGCTTTCCTTAAGTTGTAATCTTTTTGTTGGTGAAGGGCCTTGTCTTGATGTTGGTGGCTGCTGACTGATCAGGGCTTATAAAGGTGGGGGGAGGGGGCTATGAAAATTTCTTAAAATAAGACCAGTGTGAAGTTAACCACATTGATTGACTCTTCCTTTCATGAAAGATCTCTCTGTAGTGTGATGCTCTTTGATAGCTTGTTACCCAAAGAAACACTTCTTCCAAAATTGGAATGAGTATTCTCAAACCTTGCTACTGCTTGATCAACTAAGTTCATGAAATAGTCTAAATCTTTTGCTGCAACTTCAATCAGTTCACTGTATCTTCACCAGGATTAGTTTCCATCTCAATAAACCACTTTTTTTGCTCATCCATAAGAAGCAACTTAACATCTGTTCAAATTTTATTATGAGAGTCCAGAAATTCAGTCACCTCTTCAGGCTCCACTTCTATTTCTGTTGCTATTTCCACTACATCTGCACTTACTTCCTGCACTAAAGTCTTAAATTCATCCATGAAGGTTGGAATAAACTTCTTTGAAACTCCTGTACATGTTGACATTTTGACCTTCTCCCATGAATCATGAATGTTCTTAATGGCATGTAGAATGGTGAATAGTTCCCAGAAGATTTTTGATTTACTTTGCCCAAATCCTTCAGAGGAATCACTGTCTATGGCAGCTATAGCCTTATGAAATGTATTTCTTAAACAATAAGATGTGAATATTAAAATTGCTCCTTGATCCATGGGCCATGGCATAGATGTTGTGTTAGCAGGTGTCATGGTTAGGTTCATGTGTCAACTTGGCCAGGTGGTAGTACCTGTTTGTGTGGTTGGGCAAGTGCTGGCCTGTCTGTTGCAATGAGGACATTTCATAGAATTAAATCATGATCATGTCAGCTGCATCCACAGCTGATTCCATTTGTAATCAGCTAAAGGGGAGTGTCTTCTGCAATGAGTAATGCTTAATCTGATCACTGGAAGCCTTTTAAGGAGTATTCAGAAGAGACAGGCTCTTCCTGTTTCGGCTGGCAACCCTCTCCTGTGTAGTTCATCCAGACCCTCCATCAGAATCATCGGCTTCACAGCCTGCCCTGCGGATTTTGGACTCTGTGTTCCCACGGTCATGTGAGACACTTTAATAAATTTTATATTTGCGAGTGTTCCCTGTTGATTCTGTTTCTCTAGAAACCCCTAACTAATACATCTTGGTACCAGGAGTGGTTCTTAAGAAACAGAATCTTAAAAATGGGTTTTTATGAATGGTTTTCTACTCTAACTGGACTCAAAGGCACTAAGGACTCTGATTCCCATAATCAGAATGACACTCCCAATCCATGGAGTGAGTTGGCAAAAGATAGTCAAAATATCACCATTTGATTCTCCTAGTGCTTCGCTTGTATGAGGCCAGGCTCTGGGGGATGATGTTTTTGACACATTTACACAGTTTTGTGGAAATAAAATGTATAGAGATGTTGGCTGGTTGTTGTTAGATACAAGAGCTACATTCAGAAGTGAAAAGGATGGCCTTAAGGCTTCAAATGAGAAGCTTAAGTGCCGTCTGACAGGTGTAGATGTTTCTATGAGTATCCTGAAGGAAAATCTTATTTCCTGTAGCCGTAGACTTGATATCTCTGAAAATCGGACTCAGAATCTTATTGTTAGAGTAGCAACTTTACAACATAAACTGAAATCTCAATGTTGCATGGTGTCTGTTGTTAAAGTGAGGGCATTGATTGGAAAGGAGTGGGACCCTTGGGACTCTGTAAAATGGGATGGTGACATATGGATTGATAATGATGTCGGGGGTGAGGTTGAAACCCTAGATCATGCTGAGTCTTCTCTAGATAACCCTGTAATAGTTTGCCCTGAGGACATAACCGCCCCACCAGCCTGCCTTGAGGAGTTGGCCACCCAACCTCCTCCTGAAGGGATTAGCCCTAGAGTGATTAATCCTGTTTTACCAGATGAAACTGCAAATGGAGGCCCTGAAGCAAATGGCTTGGAAGATATTTCTAATTCTTTTCATGACCCACCCCCACCACCCCTCATTTCTTCCAGACCTATAACTAGACTAAAGTCCCAACAGGCCCCTAAAGGTGAGCTACAAAGTATCACATATGAGGAGGTATGTTATACTCCAAAAGAACTGTGTGAGTTTTCCAATTTATATAGACAGAAATCAGGGGAATATGGTGGCAATAGATTCTAAAGTTGTGGGATAATGGTGGGAGGAATATAAGACTGGATCAGGCTGAATTTATTGATATGGGTCCACTAAGCAGAGATTCTGCATTCAGTGTTATAGCTCGAGTGGTTAGAAAAGGTGTTAACAGTTTGTTTGGATGGTTGGTTGAAACATGGATCAAAAGGTGGCCAACATTACCTGAGGTTGAAATGCCAGAACTACACTGGTATAATGTGGATGAGGGGATCCAGAAGATTAGAGAGATTGGTATGTTAGAGTGGATTTATCATGCAAAGCCTGCTCTTACACCCTGGGAATGTCTGGAGGGTGCACCTTTTACCAGAACAGTGAGAAATAAATTTGTGAGACTAGCACCATCATCCCTGAAGAGCTCTGTGATTGCACTTCTCTGTAGGTCAGATATCACTATAGGAACTGCTGTCACTGAGCTGGAATCCTTAAACACAATGGGGATGATGGGATCTCGAGTTCGCAGAAGCCAGGTGGCAGCACTTAATTGCCAAAGACAGGGTAGACGTGGCTATTATAATAGATAGCAAACTCAAAGCAGGCATCAAAATTATATGACTCGCATAGATTTGTGGCATTGGCTAGTAAATCATGGGGTACCAAAAAATACAATAGAAGGGCAGTCCACTAAATTCTTGTTTGAGCTGTATAAACCAAAGAGTTCTAGGTCAAGTGAACAGAAGTCTAACCTGAATTACAAAAACACAGAGTCACGGCCCCTTAATCAATTTCCAAACTTGAAGCAGTTTACAGACCCAGAGCCCCTTGAATGAAGGAGAGGCCAGATTCCTTTAGGGGAGAACCCTGTTACACTGCCACAAATTTATACTGTTAGTCTTCCTCCAAGTCTTCTCCAAGGAGACCAACAGCCTTTTACCAGGGTAACTGTGCATTGGAGAAAAGGAAATGATCAGATATTTTGGGACTACTAGATCCTCGTTCAGAAGTGACATTAATTCCAGGGGACCCAAAACGTCACTCTGGTCCACCAGTCATAATGGGGGCTTAGAGGGGTCAGGCGATCAATGGAATTTTAGCTCAGGCCCATCTCACAGTGGTGCAGTGGTCGCCTGGACCCATTCTGTAGTTATCTCCCCAGTTCCAGAATGCATAATTGGTATAGACATACTGAGCAGCTGGCAGAATCCCCACATTGGCTCTCTAACTCATGCAGTGAGGACTATTATGGTGGGAAAGGCCAAATGAAGCCATTAGAACTACCCCTACTGAGCAAAATAGTAAATCAGAAGCAAAACCGGATTCTTAGAGGGATTGCAGAGAATGCTGCCACTCTTAAGAACTTGAAGGATGCAGGGGTGGTGATTCCCACCACATCCCCATTCAACTCTCTTATTTGTCCTGTGCAGAAAACAGATGGGTCTTGGAGGATGACAGTGGGTTATCATAAGCTCAACCAGGTGGTAACTCCAATTGCAGCTGCTGTTCCAGATGTGGTATCATTGCTTGAGCAAATCAATACAAACCTTGGTACCTGGTATGCAGTTATTGATCTGGCAAATGCTTTTTTCTCAATAGCTATTCGTAAGGACCACCAGAAACAGTTTGCTTTCAGCTGTCAAGGTCAGCAATATACTTTCACTCTCTTACCTCAGGGGTATAGCAACTCTCCAGCCCTATGGCATAATCTCATCTACAGGGACCTTGATCGTTTCTCCCTCCCACAAGGGATCACACTGGTCCATTATATTGATGATATCATGTTGATTGGACCTCCTGAGCAAGAAGTAGCAACTACTCTAGACTTACTGGGAAGGCATTTGCGTGTCAGAGGATGGGAGATAAATCCAACAAAAATACAGGGACCTTCCACCTCAGTGAAATTTCTAGGTGTTCAGTGGTGTGGGGCATGTCGCGAAATCCCTTCTAATGTGAAGGAGAAGTTGCTGCATCTGGGCCCTCCTACTACCAAAAAAGAGGCACAAAGCCTAGTTGGTCTTTTTGGATTTTGGTGACAACATATTTCTCATTTGGGTGTGCTACTCCAGCCTATTTATCAACTGACCAGAAAAGCTGCTAATTTTGAGTGGGGACCTGAACAAGAGGAGGCTCTGTGACAGGTCCAGGCTGCTGTACAAGCTGCTCTGCCACTTGGGTCGTATGATCTAGTAGATCTAATGGTGCTGGAAGTGTCCGTGGTAAATAGAGATGCTGTCTGGAGCCTTTGGCAGGCCCCTATAGGAAAATGACAATGCAGACCCTTAGGATTTTGGAGCAAAGTCTTACCATCTGCTGCAGATAACTACTCTCCTTTTGAGAAACAGCTTTTAGCCTGCTACTGGGCCTTAGTAGAGACTGAGTGCTAAACCATGGGCCACCAAGTTACCATGAGACCTGAGTTGCCTATCATGAGCTGGGTGTTGTCTGACCCACCAAGCCATAAAGTTGGGCATGCACAGCAGCACTTTGTTGTAAAATGGAAATGGTATATACAAGATAGGGCCAGAGCAGGTCCTGAAGGCGCAAGTAAGTTACACGAAGTAGTGGCCCAAATGCCCATGGTCTCCACTCCATTATCTTCTCTTTCTGAGACCAGAGCTACGGCCTCTTGGGGAGTTCCTTACAGTGAATTGACCGAGGAAGAGAAAACTTGGGACTGGTTTAGAGATGGTTCAGCACGATATGCCGGTACCACTCAAAAGTGGACAGCTGCAGCACTACAACCCCTTTCTGGGTGTCCTTGAAGGACAGTGGTGAGGGGAAATCCTCCCCGTGGGCAGAACTTCGAACAGTGCACCTGATTGTTCATTATTCTTGGAAGGAAAACTGGCCAGAGGTGCATTTGTATACTGACTCATGGGCTGTTGCTAATGGTTTGGCTGGATGGTCAGGGACTTGGAAAGACCATAATTGGAAAATTGGTGACAAAGAAGTCTGGGGAAGAAGTATTTGGCTAGACTTTTCTGAGTGGGCTAAAAACATGAACATATTTGTGTCCCATGTGAATGCGTACCAGAGCGTGACTTCAGCAGAGGAAGGTTTTAATAATTAAGTGGCTAAAGTGACCTGTTCTGTGGATACCACTCAGCCTCTTTCCCCAGCAACTCCTGTCATTGCCCAATGGGCTCATGAACAAAGTAGTCATGGTGGTAGGGATGGAGGTTTTGCATGGGCTCAGCAATATGGACTTCCACTCACCAAGGCTGACTTGACTACAGCCACTGCTGAGTGCCCAATCTGCCAGCAGCAGAGACCCACACTCAGCCCCCATATAGCACCATTCCCCGAGGTGACCAGCCAGCTACACGGTGGCATGATTACATTGGACCACTACCTTCATGGAAGCGGCAGCAATTTGTTCTAACTGGAATAGGCACATATTCTGGATATGGGTTTGCTTTCCCTGAATGCAATGCTTCTGCCAAAACTGCCATCTGTGGGCTTACAGAATGCCTTATGCATCATCATGGTATTCCACATAGCATTGCTTCTGATCAAGGAATGCACTTCACAGCAAATGAAGTATGGTAATGGGCACATGCTCATGGAATTCTCTGGTCTTACCATGTTCCCCATGATAGAATGGTGGGGTGGCCTTTTGAAAACTCAATTACTGTGCCAACTAGATTGCAATACCTTGAAAGACTGGGGTAATGTTCTCCAGGAAGCTATATATGCTCTGAATCAGCATCCACTGTATGGTGCTATTTCTCAACACAACAAGAATCCAAGGGTCCAGGAACCAAGGGGTGGAAATGGGTGTGGTACCATTCACTATTACCCCTAGTGATCCACTAGGAAACTTTTTGCTTCCTGTCCCTGAGACCCTGAGCTCTGCTGGTCTACAGGTTTTAGTTCCAAAAAGGGGAGTTCTTCCTCCAAGAGAAACAACAATGATTCCATTGAATTGGAAGTTAAGACGCCACCTGGTCACTTTGGGCTACTTATGCCACTGGATCAACAAGCCAAGAAGGGAATTACACTGTTGTCTGGGGTGACTGACCCTTACTATCAGGGGGAAGTAGGATTACAACTACATAATGGGGGTAAAGAAGAGTTTTCCATGTGGAGATCCCCTAGAGTGTCTTTTAGTACTACTATGCCCTGTGATTAAAATCAATGGAAAACTGCAACAACCCAATCCATGCACGACTACCAATGGTTCTGAAACTTCAGGAATGAAGGTTTGGGTCACCCCACCAGGCAAAGAACCACAGCCAGCTGAAGTGCTTGCTGCGGGCAAAGGGAACATGGAATGGGTAGTGGAAGAAGGTAGTGAAAAATAGCAACTTCAACCATGCGATCAGTTACAGAAATGAGGACTGTAATGCTGTTTTGTTCATGTTATACTATTTAAGTTGTAAGATATCAAGTTTAAGAATAAATATTACCCAAGGATTTGCACCCTATTCTGGAGAGATTTAATGTGTTTCCAGTTATATGCAGGACAGTTGAGTATTGCTAGGTAAAAGAAAAAATGTGTGTTTTATTTATTTTTTTTATTTAGAAATTAGGTATGGTTAAAGGTGGTATGTATAGCTGCCAAATTGACAAGGGGTGGACTGTCATGGTCAGGTTTATGTGTCAACTTGGCCAAGTGGTGGTACCTGTTTGTCTGGTGGGCAAGTGCTGGGCTGTGTGTTGCAGTGAGGACATTTCATAGAATTAAATCATGATCATATCAGCTACATCCACAGCTGATTCCATTTGTAATCAGCCAAAGGGGAGTGTCTTCTGCCATGAGTAATGCTTAATCTAATCACTGGAAGCCTTTTAAGGAGGATTCAGAAGAGACAGACTCTTCCTGCTTTGGCTGGTGAGCTCTCCTGTGGAGTTCATCCAGACCCTCCATCAGAATCGTCGGCTTCACAGCCTGCCCTGCGGATTTTGGACTTTGCATTCCCACGGTCATGTGAGACACTTTTATGAATTTTATATTTGCGAGTGTTTCCTGTTGATTCTGTTTCTCTAGAGAACCCTAACTAATACAGCAGGCATGAAAACAATATTAATTTTATGATAAATCTCTATCAGAACTCTTGGGTGACCAGGTGCATTTTCAATGAGCAGTAATATTTTGAAGAAATCTTTTCTGAGCAGTAGGTCTCAAGAGAGGGCTTAAAATACATGTTATGCCATGTGTAAGCAGATGTGCTGTCATGCAGGCTTTGTTGTTCCACTTATAGAGCATAAGCAGAGAAGATTTAGCATGATTTTTAAGGTCTGTAAGATTTTTGAAATGGTCAATGAGCACTGGCTTCTATTTTAAGTCATCAGATGCATCAGCTCCTAGCAAGAGAGTCAGCCTGTACTTTAAGCATAGACTTCTCTTCTCTACCTGGGACAGTCCTGGATGGTCTCTTCTTCCAATAAAAGGTAATTTCATTTACATTGGAATTCTGTTGTTTAGTAGAATCACCCTCATCAGTCTTAGCTAGATCTTCTAGATATCTTGCTGCTGTTTCTACATCAGCACTTACTGCTTCACCTTGTACTTTTATGTTATGGAGATGGTGTCTTTTCTGAAACCTCATGAACCAACCTCTGCTAGCTCCCAACTTCTCTTCTATAGCTTCCTCACCTCTCTCAGCCTTTATAAAATTAAAGAATGTCAGGACCTTGCTCAGGATTAGGCTTTAGCTTAAGGGAATCTTGTGGCTGGTTTGATCTTCTATACAAACCGCTTAAACTTTCTCTGTATCAGCAATTAGACTATTTCACTTTCTTATCATTTATGTGTTCACTGGACCAGCATTTCTAATTTCCTTCAAGAACTTTTTTTGTGTGTGTTCACATCCTGGTTAACTGCTTGGCACAAGAAGCCTAGCTTTTGGACGATCTCAGCTTTTGACAAACTTTTCTCTCTAAGCTTAATCATTTCTAGCTTTTGATATAAAGTGAGAGACATGTCACTCTTCAATTCACTTGAACTCTTAGAGGTCTCTGCAGGATTATTAATTGGTTCAATTTCAATATCTTTTTTTCCTCAGGGACTAGAGAGGCTGAAGGAGAAGGAGAGAGATGGAGAGAGAAGAAGACAAGAAATGATTGGTCAGAAGGTACAAAATATTTACCCATTAAATTTGCATGTAATCTTATATAGATAGTTTGTGATACCCTCCATTACAATAGGAATACCAAAGATCACTGATAACAGATCAACATAATGGATATAGTAATAATGAAAAGTATGGAATATTTTGAGAATTATCAAAATGTGGCACAGAGACACATAGGGAGCACATTCTATTGGGAAAATGGCACCAAAAGACTTCTTGGTGCAGGGTGGCCCCAAACCTTTCATTTGTGGAAAAAAAGAAACATATCAGTGAAGCACAATAAAGACAGGCACAATAAAATGTGGTGCACCTGGATATTTTATAAAAGAAAGGTGATCTGGGTGTAATTTCAGCTGTCCTGTTCAGTTTACCTAGGACTGTGTTAGATAGAGAGGAAAAGTCCATGCCTCAAAGTGCAGGCTGACTCCCTTGCTAGGAGCTAATGCATCTGATGACTTGAAATAGAAGCCTGTGCCCCGGGCGCTACATTCCAAAAATCTTAGCGCCCATAAGCTCTAACTAAGGCTGAAAGAAGTTAGGAAGCTGCAGAAGACAAGTTGGAAGGTAGCATAGACTGGTTCATGAGGTTTCAGGAAAGACACCATCTCCATAACATAAAAGTACAAGGTGAAGCAGTAAGTGCTGATGCAGAAGCAGCAGCAGCTTCTACATTTATCCTCATGATGATAAAGGAATTGCACAAGTTATATGAAAAGTTTTATTTCTGCCGTCCTGAATTAAAAGCTTTTAGGCTTATTTTTCCAAATTGCCACTATTTTTCTGTGTTAATCTTATGTATACATTAAACAAAGTATTAAGTCATATAATTTTAAATCCTCTTCACACTTCCATATAAAAATTTATATGTGCTAATCCACAGAAAGAAAATTCTGAGAATCATTTTTATTTAAATATGAAAATAATGCCTTCTAGAAGTAAATGGAATACTTTGCACTGAAGACCATTTATAGCCATTCAGAGATGATTGCTTTATTGCAAAATCTTTGTAATTACACTCAAAACTTGAGATTATCCAATAGTTTAAAAGCCCATATTTACTCTAGGGCAGAAACACAGATAAACTAGATAAATGGCGTTATATATTGTTGCCTTTAATGCTTAGAGTTTGTTTCAGAAATTTATCTCCTAATTTTACTCCTGTGGGCAGTGAGTTTAGAGAAATAAAGTGAAGCACGGAAACTAAAAATAATGTTTGCTTTTTAAAATTAGGGAAAATATTGAATATCCTGAAGTTTTTTTTATAAAATCCTCTTCTTTTTCACTTAGTTTAAATGTAAATATATCACAAATAAAAGCATTTTGTATTCATCATCTTCTTTGTTCTTGCTGGATTTTTGAGACTGTTGACGAGTTTTCATTCTTAAAACCTGCTCACCTGTTGGCCACCATTCAAACACCAAGACCTTATTTCTTTCTCATCTGCTCTATAATTATATGTACTAAAATTATTGTAATTATTATTAAATGATGTATTGTGCTCAACCAAAGGGCCATCACAAAATAAGCAGTCAATGAATACTAACGGTTTTGATTTTTGCTGGTATCTAATAATCTCATTTTCATGTCCTATTAGTGAATATTCTCTATAACTTTATTTTCTTTATCTGTAATCCCTGGTCAATAAATTTAACCCCACGGCAAATGACTTTCTACCTCTGCTGGTTCACAGTTGGACATTTCCAGTGTAACACTCTATTCTGTTCCATTCCCATATCTTCAAATAGCAAACTGTGTCTCAGTTTTAACATGAAAAATATTCATAATTCAACCTTAAACTGTACAAGTACCTTGAACCCTCTGCAGTCCAGACTAATTTAGCATCCTTCTACTCCTTCCTCTTGCACTGGATTGTCTAGAAACATGAAACTACTTCCAGCTCCCTTTTGACTGCATCCTTTTACACTGGTTATATCACCTACCTAGGAAATTTTTCTTTGTTTCATCTGGAGCATTTTTTTTTCCATTTTTCCCTTTGCCCACTGCTATATTGACATATCTCTAACCTAACACATTTTAAATCTCTCTACTGACTAGGCATTAGCTCTTTTATATCTGACTCAACCACCAGAACCCAGTTTACATTTTTTTAAGGCTCTTGATAAGTGGAAGAAAAAATAGGCAGGAGTTCACAACCACTGATAAAATATTATATTTCTTTGACAGCAACAAAGAAATATTTGCATATCTGCCTTATAGTTTATAAGCTTTTTAGCGATGGTTGGCGATCAAATAAAAGTGAAATGTACATTGGGATGGGGTTTAGTTATTAAAGATGTGTACATGTGCATTTCTTCATGGGAAATTAATGAGCCTCAAGTACATGGTTTGTATTACCTCACATCCACTTTTCCTTTTCCCTACCATTTTTTTTTCCTCAGGTGACTCTATGCCAAGGTAAACAGTTACATTTTCCAAACTGCTTTGCAACTCAAGTTACCCAAATCTCATAGTTACGATTAAAAAATATGTTTTCTGGTGCTTTCTGGGAAAGATTTGCTTTTTCACTCCTTTCTGCCTGTTGCTTTCTTCTCCCTGAGTGGCATGCAATAAAAGGATGGTGATGCTGAAGATTTTTTGTAAACCTTTCCTAATCATGAGAAGCCAATCTGCAAAAGGGAAAAAAACAAGATCTCCCTATTTTAAGATACATAAACTTAATCACATCTGTAAAGTTCCTCTTACCATGACATGTAACAGATCCGAAGAATTAGAACAAGGACAATTGGGGGTGGAGAGGTTTCATTCAGCCAGTCACATTCACCCATCAAGTTCCTGTGAATTAAAAAAAAAAGAAAATTTAACAATTGATTATTTTTAGGTTTCAAGTGAAAAACTTTCTCTATTTTGATACATACGCAGACACATACACAGAGACCACACACACAGAGATGTCTTTCTTCATCTCTGAGGGTGTTACTTCTCACAGTGATAATGAAGTCATCATTTTACGCTCTCTTCTCCTCTGAGCTTAATTGTTGAAGAAGGTTTATGGGTTTTGAATGGGTGTATGTTTGTTTACAGACATAAGAGAATTTGAAATGAGATAGGAAACAAATTGTAGATATTTGATGACATTTTCTGTTTGTCACTTTACTTTAAAACTTGCCACTTTCCCTTAATATCCTTAAGCTAAAGATCACCAGACACACTTCTATTTAAAGAAGTTAGACAAAGAAAAACGTTGGACGTATTACTCATTGTAACAAGGGAGAACATACACTGTTGTGAACTTTGGAATGTTTCAACAAAAGTATTAGAAAGAACCTATTATATTTGGGCTTTGGTTTGATAAGATGGGGGAGGGTCTAAGGAAGCAAGAGTTTGCTCAAGATTGGATGTCAGAAAGTAGAAACAATTCTGTGATTGACTACCTCAATAAATCTGATGATCTGTGGTGAGAGGAGGCTAAACACAGGTGTAAACTCTTATTAATAGATAAATAGCAGTCATTCATTGTGGCCAAAAGAGGGATTATTTCAAATCTTGCATGTCACATTAACCTTATTTTTTCCTGTACTTCGACAAAATTATGAAGTGGCCTCATTTGGTCTCATTTTATTGTTGTCTCAGCATAACCTGTCTGTGTTGTCCTTTGTGAGATTATTTATATCTAAAAGGAGAACAGCATGGCCTAGAGGTAAGTCCCAGGACAGTTCTGAATATTAGGGGCTGCTCTTTTACCTTTCTTAACTTTACTGTGGTCAGTGAAGAGGAATCCAATTCGTTCTATAAAGTTTTAGAGTTAAATAACTGCCTGGACCCATCACCTGTTCACCCAATATCTGAATGGACAGTCACATTTAATTTGGAAAATCTTTAAGGTTAATGCTGCTTGATGTCTCAACCAAACATTTGCTAGAGAAAAACACTGTGCATAGATATTTTCTATAAATCATTCAAGGATATGATATTCAAATCTCTGATTGCAAATTAAGCTGAAAATAAATAAACACTGAATAATTTTATCTATTTTTTTTGGGGGGGGGACATTCACTGGGAATCGAACCCAAGTCTTCTGCTTGGCAGACAAAGGTTCTAACAGTGAACCACCCGTGCATCTATCTATGTTTTTTGCATCCACTTCTTCACACAAATCACTGCACTTTTGATCTAGAGCATGTTGATATTTGGCATACTCTAATCATTTGTCCTAAACTAGTTACAGGTAGATATGGGTTGACTAGTAACATCGGAAGTAAAGCCTTATAATGACATAAAGAACTTGCAGACTTTTCTTTCTATTGTACAGGATATCAGATTCTAAATATATCATAAATGGTATGTGAATGTCAGATCTTATTTACAGCAATTTAAAATAGGAATTGGCATTGTATGCGATCTCTTGTAGTTGAGAAATTCTGCTTATTGTGCTATTTTTCTAATTATCTAAAAGAAAGTTTAATGAGATTTAATGAGTGCCTATTTTTGTTAGAGAGCATGTTAAAGTAAATAGCAGAATTTTAAAATTATCTAAGGCCTTATGTCAGTTCACAGACTCTTCAGAGAAATAACAATCAGGTAAAGTAATTAAATGCAATAACCATACTCTAACCGTTCTTCAGGGGATGATACTTTGTTTTAATTTGGCCCATTTAGTAGAAAATTACATTTAAAGTAACATCAGGCATATTAGAGTCAGGGTGGAAGTCCCTTACAATTCCCTGCATTTTCTTTTTTGGTGAGCTACTCAAGGATTCAAGGTAACTGTTTGGGAAGATAGGGATGGATTTTTTTCCTTGGATCTCCTTATCAGTGAATTTCCTTATACTTGTAAATTCGGAATTAAACCTTATGTACCTGAGACTAAAACATACAATATTTAAATATTACTTCTATAAATAAAAAAAATTAAAGGGATTTTATTCCCCTGATTAACATATCTCTGGCTTGTCAACATCATAAGTTAAAGAAGAAATGGGGTATAAACTTATTGTATAATGACACAATTACCTATCACTGAGTGGGAGCCGACACAAGGCAAGGGTGAAAAATACCTGCCTGAGTGAACATGCCACAGAGTAAGGCAGACACGTACCCATGAGCATGGGCTCTAAGGATGGGCCCGTGTTCTCCCTGGCAATACTCTGCCTGTGGGATGAGTTGCTGTGTGGTGATGTGTTGTGGGAACACAGACTCAAGCACAACAGAAACTTTGAGCAAATGACTACTTAATACCCACGGAGCTCAAAGGGACCAAAAGATCAGGGAAAGACACCCTATTATGGGTTGTCTTATAATATATATATATTGCATGTCTATATACATATATGCAAAAGCTGTCCATGAATGTTCGTAGAGGCGTTATTCATGACTGTCAATCAAATGCCTGTTAACTAATGAATGGGTAAATAAAATGGGTACATGCATATAATGGAATATAGTTACACGATAAAAGGAATGATGTTTCTGATATATGCTACAATATAGAACCTTGAGAACATTAGTCTAGGTGAAAGAAGCCAGTCATAAAAGAGCAGATACTGTATGATTCCATCTCCAAATGGAATGTTCAGAATAGGCAGCTCTATAGAGATGGGAAAATTATCGATTACCTAGGACTAGGGTTGGATAAGTGGGGGAAAGGGGTTTTCTGAGGAGGGTAATTAAAATGTTCTAGAATGAGATTGTATGGTGGTTGCACAACTTTGTGAATATATCACACATCATTGAATTGTGCCCTTTAAATGGGTAAATTGTATTTATGTAATTATCCATATATGGTGTAAATTATATCTAAAAGCTTTAAAATAAAAATAAAAGCCATGTTTGACACTTAAAAAAATCTGTAGTAAAATTCATTTATTAGCCAATGGACTTACTTCGGGTTTGATCCCAGTCATTCTAGTTGGCATGTTCCAAATTTCCTGGGGTGAATATGCATTACCCCAAACCAATGATTTCCCTGAAAGTGAATGGGGCTTGAAGAAAAGCTTTTACTGAGATAAGAAAGGTTTAAATATTAAATCGTTTCTGCTTTTCTGAGATTATTCTGGCTGCATGAGACCCTTGGAACTCTTGCAGCTATCTAGAAAGCTTAAGGGGAGCCAGCTTAATGGACAAACACAAGCCAAAGAGAACAGCACACATACTTGTGCTCTTGATATGGTCTTTAATTTAAAGAACTCTGGGACTACTCTACTTTAGGGTTTCTTTTTAAGTGAGATAATACACTTTACTTTTTAAAAACATGCTTTCAGTCCTTTCACTGTTTGAAGCTGAAAACATTCTGACTTAGATTTTCCCTCTTTATTATTATTTATTTCTGGGGAACTTTAGTAAATGTTGTTTATCTCTTGCATATGAAAGAGTTTTGGAAAGAAAATAAGATAATAAACAATAAGAGAAAATACAAATAATGGAATCCAAAGGTGTCAGAAAACTCTTCAGCAGGAAGAGGAAACCAAGGACTGGGTTTGATAGATGAGAATGTACAGTGAAAATAAGAGGATGAAAAAGCCATATGTCTGCCTGGAAAGCCTGATCTGACAGCCCATCAAAGTACATTTCAAATATATCACTTATAAATCAGTGCAGCTCATTTTCCTGTACTGAAAGCATTACCCATTATGTCCATTACTCTTAGTTGGAATTTCAGGGTTTCTGAGAGTTTGAATTTTGAGTAGCCCATAATGAGTATATTTATCATGTTATAGATTTCCATACTAATATTGATAGTTTGTTTATTTCAAACCAATATTAATTCTGGAAAAAATACAGTGCTAAATACATTGTCTGAGTGTGGATACAAAAACTCAATTGGTTATCTCAAGGAAAATTCCCATAAGTCTTGAGAAAACTAGACAGGAAATACCAATATGAATTTTGTTTTTCTATTTATCAGCATTCATATTGAGTCCTTGCAATAAAAAAATTTTGAATGACTTAAGAAATATGGGAATCTGGGCAACATATGATCTAATTTTAGGATTTACTTTTGCTATTTGTTTATCCACTGTTTCTCACTGTATATATTAGCATAGTCTTAGCTTAACATTATTTTGTCTATTCATAAATTATTAAATTAACTAACCTTAAAAGGGTGAATGAAAAACAAGAATAACAAATGTATATATACAAAATCAACATTGATTAATCAAGTTGATGTCTGCATATGTGTATATGTGTCAAAAGATAAGTCCTGATATGAACAAATCAGAGTATATATAAAGATAAAGAACAGTAGCAATTTATCTGGACATGGTTATTTGTTATTGTCATTATTATTGTTACTGTTGAGCCTCTGATAACCAAAACTAAAATCTAACTTCCAAAAATATAGCTATATTTATGTTACAAAACATAGTAAAATATCACATGTGTAGTGTGGGTATGCCTTTAATGTTATTAAATAAGATTTTCTTTTCCAAATATTCGTTCTTTGTTCAAAACTTATCTTCGAAGTATTACTTAATATTTAAACATTTCAACATTCTTCCACATATATATGTGAACACTAATGTACTAATATTGATCCAGTCAGTTAACAGCAAATACATTCTGAGTACAAATAAATGCAGAAGAAAAATGTAGACACAGTCTCTAACATAAAATAAATAACCTTATTCTAGCGGTTTAGTCTACTATTAGTTAAACTCAGGAAAAAAATGGTATTCTTTTATTATACCATGGGTACAAAAAATTTTGAAGTGGATTAAATGACTCTACTAGAAAAATACTTTTTAACGCACTGTTGTAAGAAAGGATTTCTTAAAGAAAATAGATATAAATATATGCAAATATTCAAATATATTCTTAAAGATTGTTAATATATACAAGAAAATAAAAGCATGAAAAACAAATTGATAAATATTGTCATGGTAAAATGAAAAAAACACCATAAATGTATTAATGTCTTCCTTTAACGTGTGTGGAAATATTTGCAGTCCATACAATTGAAAAAACATTGATATGCAGGAAGTGTTATAGCAAAACTGAAAAATGGAAAAGAATATTAAAAAAGAAAAAAGATAGGCAAGGGGGAGATATAAACAGGCAGATAATCCAAAGAAGATAAAAAGGGAAGAAGATAGAAGATCAATTTATCTAATGTGCCAGTTATCAATTTATTTCCTTCCAGCTACAAATTTTACTGAGTGGTTTCTAACTCCTGATTAGCTCCAGACTCTCATGCCAATCATGAAGATAAATTAAAAGAGATTCAATTTTGTACCCAGTAAATTATCAAATTTGTAAAATTCAAAAATATTACAATACAGGGAAGAATATGGAGAAATAAAATTTTTCATGCTCTGTGGCAATGCAAATAGAAATTATGCATTCATTGGTAGCATTCTCTCAATATGTAAAATATGCTTGTGACCTAAAACACAAGAATTCTACTTCTGGTATGAATTCTAGAGAAACCTTTGGACAAGTGGATAATTTGATCTGTCAAAGAATATTTATTAGATAACTTTTGTAAGAGATAATAGTCAAATGCCTAAATGATCAATAATGATAAAGTAGAAAAAAGTGAAAAAAGATTTGAGTAAAATATTATATATATTTTTAAATGAGTTAACTAAGACTACCTATATCAACTGAGATAAATTTCCAAAACACAATGAGCGGAGAAGAAATTGCAGATCAATGCTAATAGGACAACTCTAGAAATTAGAATATTATTTTTTAAAATTAGCAGATAAATGAGATAAATAGATTAAGTAGCAAAGCATACTATTTTGCATAAATATTTTACATAATGAAGTTTTTAAATATTATTTTAAACCTTATTCTATCATTACAATGAACATAAATTACCATAAGCCCTTCCATGCTTTATATATATTACATAAAACAAAATGTGTGGCTTAACATATTTAAATCTGAAAAATTAATATTTAATATTATAATGTTAGATATGCTAATAAAATAATCAATACTTTATAGATGTATAAGATTATAATTTGTATGGGATTGTGTTTTGCTTTAAAGAAACTCCAAATCTATCTAGAACAACTAAGATAGCACATTAGGAGCAAAAGGAAGTGAGCACACCATAACATACATAAGAAGACACTGAAAGAACTTCTGCAACTAATAATCCTAGACTATTAACATAGAAAGGACTTTTAGTTGCAATTCGTAATTATCAATGGTACAATGTTGTTGAAATAAAAAAAAATGTTTTTTCAATTGTATGAACTGCAAATATTTCCACACATGTTAAAGGAAGACATTAATACATTTATGGTGTTTTTTTCATTTTACCATGACAATATTTATCAATTTGTTTTTCATGCTTTTATTTTCTTGTATATATTAACAATCTTTAAGAATATATTTGAATATTTGCATATATCTATTTTCTTTAAGAAATCCTTTCTTACAACAGTGCGTTAAAAAGTATTTTTCTAGTAGAGTCATTTAATCCACTTCAAAATTTTTTGTACCCATGGTATAATAAAAGAATACCATTTTCTTCAAAATGACATCTTTGTGACGGCAACAGTGTTAGGTAGGGGGAACAGCAGTGGGCAAGAAAAAAGCCTATCTTCTGGTAGAGATTTCATTTCAGTTGGGCTAATTGACAATGGACAAATACTGCACAAATAAATATATAATTTAAGTCCCAGAGAAGTGAGTGCTATGCGGGAGAAGTAAGCAAGGCAAGGAGTTAGAGATGAATGGGGTACTCTTTTAAATAGATTATCAAAGAAATTCTCTCACTGGTATTTAACTTGAACCATTATTGAGTCTTGGCTTTACTCACCCAGCTGAATAAATAATTAGAACCACTCCTGGTAGCCTGAGCTAGTCCATTTGAAATCAGATTTTCTCATAAATCTCCCCACATAAACATACTATGTTTGATGTCATCTTATGTTTCTCCACTCAGATACCTTAAATATTTAAGAAAAAAAAAAGCAGAAAAGGAATTATTTGTAAATTAAATCCCTCTTTTTTGATTTCATGGGACATTTTCCCTTAGACATTGTTTCTCGTGCATGTGTGTGAGGGGGGTGGGAATTGTGTGTTTTAAGGGAAAGAGATGAAATGAAAATTATTTTAAGCAGTTTTCATTTCCAGAAGTTCCAAATACCAAATGGGGAAATTTCTTCTTGCCCAATGCTTTTATAATAAGAAAGCAGCCAATAAGAAAAAGCCATGGGAGAAAACATTTTAATTACTCATACACTATACACACACACACACAAAGCACCACACAATTGCTATCATAAAGTACTCATATATAGTGACATCATTACCTTGAATTCCTTAATATGGAAAATTTTTAAAATGTTCAAAGCCATTTAATATCTTGTTAGTAAAATGATTTTCAGGTTATAATTATTGGTGCCTAAAAACTGGAACTAAGGCCTTCACTGAAGCCAAATTTAGGATAATAAAATACACAGTGAAGAAAACATATACAGCCATAAATTCTGAAACTACATGCCTATATATTTACTTCCCCTTCTCTCTGTGACAAGTTACATAAATGACTTTCACCCACCACTGCCACCGTACATTCAAAAAAGCCAGAGAAGTATAAATTACTATTACTCCAACAGAAGTAGGCACATGTATTTTGATGTTTCAAACTTTGCCTGTAAGTTTCATGCAGCTAAATCTCATGAAACATGCTTGCTGTAGTATTCTAGATTCAACTGCCTCACACCTTCACAGAATTTCTTAAAACCAATTTAATTTTTACTTTGATTACTTTAACAAAGCTAATCTTTTGACTCTGCCACTCTACTTGCTAAGCCTTTCTATGCTCCATATTTTTCTCTCATTATCTTCAAGTTCATAGGCCATAGTGACAACTGTGATGAAATCAATGGTGTTTCACATTGTCAATATCACCTTTTCTAGAAAAATCACAATAATGAATGAAAATACTTATTTGCTGAAGCCAGATGTACTCAAGTAGAGGACACTGGATTATGCAAATTGATTCTATTTAAAATTGATATTCTCCAAATTCGTCTGGATCCTCAACAATGCAGGAAGTCATGTTATGCTTTTCTTATCTATACTCGTTATTTTTATCTGCCAAAATTATGTAGAAATAGGTCTGGGGACCCCTCAGAGCCAAAAAGCCCATGCTTTATTACCTCTTTGGACTCCTCGCAAGTTTCTGCTTGATGTCTTTTGAAATTTGAAATACCCACAAAGGCTCCCAACCCAGAGAGGCAATCAAGCCCTTAGCTCATTAAGCTTGACACAACACAAAATAAAGCCTTCCTACCACAAACTTGTATAAGATGGACAAACTCCCATCCAGTCAATAAAAGCCAAGCTAACTTCCTTTTTACATCTATTAAAAATCATTTGCCATCCTTAAAAGCTTGATGCTTCTTCCATTTTTGCTAGTAATCCAGTTTCCTTGCAGTAGTGAAACTTTTTGGTGTCCTCAACGAAATGCTGTAACCTGCAAATTCTATTCTGTTTTGTTTTTTGACATATCATAAAACCTATCCGTTGTTCACCTAAAATTCCAATCTGATAAAATAACTTCATTTTCTACTCTAAAACTTAATAATAAACCATAACATGCAAATTTCTCTTAAACTCTGTCTCTGAACCAGGACTTTTTTTTTCATTACAATGTATAATATCGTCCTTTCACCATCTATCTTTTACTAGCTACCTACATTGCTTCTACCTCCATGTAGGATTCTATATTTACTTCTTTCTGAATAACCTCATATAGTTGATTATTTCTTCTCTTCTCTGCAAATTCATTGTCATGCTAATGACTCATTTTTATAAGCTTTAAAGCATAGTCTGATATCTCCCAAAACGGAAAAACTAAGAAAAACAAAACTCTTAAGCTCCAGTGACAGCGACATACATGCAAAATTTAAGAAGACTTTCTACTTTCCACTATCAAGACAGAGCAAGATCAATATTTATACAAGTATATTTAATACTTTTCATGTCTTGCCTTATCCTACTCCTCTTGTGCTCTCTTTCTCAATGAAAGTCACAAGCATCCATACAAATGTTTAAATGATAGAGTGGGATTTGTTGTGAGACGTAACTATACTGTGTTATGGTATATAAGTATACTATGATGTATTTTGAAGAGAAAATGATGACATTTTAGCCTGAAGAGAAATTCGTTATCAAATTAGAAAAACTTAAGAAAATTACCAGGTAATTTATAAAGACATGGACATTTTCACATGTATAAGTACTTTTACCCTTTTAAACATTGCCAATATTTAAAATCTTATCTTTGGGCATTTTTCTTTCTGTAGAAATATCTGTCTATGTAATTTTAAAATGTGAACCTTTTCTTTGTTTTTATTTTTCTATACTGTGAAATAGAAAATATTGGTGTGTAGAGTGTCAAAAGACTTTCACATCTTCCAAAACAGCTTCTGACTCCAACTATGCAGGAATCTGAAACTTCAATCAATTTAATTCTGACTCCAAACCGAACCTGCCGTTGGGAAGTTAGACCAGACTCCATAGGTTAAGGGCCGTCCTTTGCGAGACTGCCCTCCAGACACAGGCACATCCGGGGCCTCTGACCACCCACCCTGCCGACCACCTGTGAGGATGAGCTCTCAGAAGGTCTCACACACAAGCTCACAGTGTCTTCTCCACATGAAGCCAGGACGCATCCCCCTACCAGCTCAGCAGCAACGTATTAATTCAATCACGGAAGTTGTTAAGTCTTCAAGTGTCCTGAGTTTATATGAGGTCTTATTACACAAGTATGATTGTGTCAGTGTCCACCTGGCTGAACTCCATTGGAAGCCCTGTTGCCCTCCTGATATGACATGCTCGAAGTCCTAAACCCCTAAGCACATACTTGCTCCAGCATCCATCCTAAGACTGCAGGAATGGCAGTTCCTTCCTATTGTCTAATTAACAAAGGACCTATCAAGTGTGGTCCTGGCCAACCAGGAAGAAGAAAAGCTAGTCCTGTTATAGGAAATCCCCAAGGTTTAGAGGTTGATTCCTCAGGAACTGAGGAAAAAGACCAGCCAAGTTTTACATTATACTGCAATTGGCAAGGAACAATTTAATCAAAAGGTAAAATAAGTCAGCAAGTTCCCAGCAAAAGAAATATAAAGCAATTTGTAAAAAATTCCAAGCGTTGGTATATTCTGGCAATATTTAAAAAACAAGTTTATAAATCTACCTTGTAATCTGTGAGGTGAACATACATTAGTATTAAAAATATACTCTCAGAGGAGCAGCATAGCTTTATTTAGGGGCTGATTGTTTTATAAGCAGTGCATTCTAGATGTGTGTTCTTCATCATTATTGGTCTCCTATTGTTACAAGAGTATGCTATAATTACCCATAGAAAATGTACTGAGGTAACAAATTGATCAGTATGCAAAATAACATGCATGTTGAAAAGATGGGACAGAGTCTGGAGAGCAATATGCCTTGTTTCTATGCACTAAATAATGTTAACAAATCCAAATAAAATTTTATGCCCTGAAGTTAGCTTGCAGTAGGGTAAGCAATCAAACACTCAACTCAAATTTGGTAGTCAATATGACAGCATCAACCTCAAACAGCTACTTAGCTGTTATGAGAATAACAAATTAATGGAATTTCAAATCAAGGTAATCCATTATTTCCAAGAGAAAACTTCGAAATAAATGCTTGCATCCGCATATATTTTCAAGGTAAGGGAAATAAAAGGAAAACTTACAAATACCACCCATCCCATCAAGCTAATTTTGTCCTTAGTGTGTAGAGAATTCAGAGACCTGTGTTGTTTATTGGTTTGCTTGAAAGTTTGTGATGATATGTCGATAATTGCCATATATAAACCTTGCATTTCTAAACAAACGTAATATGTTAATGACTTCTAGAAGTGTGGGCAATGTGAATTCAGTCAGTAAGTTAGTCAACCATACATTATTAATTGATCGATTAGCACAAGAAAATAAAAATGAATCAAACACATTCCATGATTTGAATAATCTAACAAATGAGACAGATCTATTATTAATAATTGCCACGTAATAATATGTAATGGTTTCACATAGAAAATATCTTGAAAGATGGGGTGGAGTTTCTTAGAAAGTTATAGAATCCATTTCTGAGTAATTCAGAACATGTGCAGTATATAGTCATGTATGAATATGGCATATTTGTGAAGTATTGAATACTTAATGGCATATTAGTCTCTATAATAGATGAGACAATTCATGAAGGCTCTCTCATGACTTCATTCTATAGAGACTAGTCAAACAATGTATATATAATCATCAGGAGAGTGAAAACATGATGCCGTTTGTAGTTTAGTTTCTACTTTAGAGAAATAAAAGTGTAAAAGATTGTTTCGAGAGAGAAACTACTTATGTAGAAGGAAACTATTATGACTAGAGAAGACAGCAATCCTGCGGATTTCCACTAAGACTTGGGCATTCAAGACAGAGAGAAGAAAGGATTTTTAACAACTATTAAAGATATTTCTCTCGTCATCAATATTCTTGTTTTGTATTTTCTGAGAGGTGCATTTAAACCACAGCAAATGTACACAAAAACAAACTTGAATGAGGAATATTTTTACAATTCTAAATTATAAATACCCTTTCAAGCCAATTGCCCTTTAGTGAGTTGATCATTGAGGCAGCTATGGCATAGGTTTAAATGATTTATATACATTATTTTTACTTACACAAAGTCTATGTAAATCATTTATATGAAAGAGAAAATTCCTTAGATGGCAACATTTTTTTACATAGTTTGCTTTCTGAGGACAGTAGAATGGTAAATGAAATTGTAGCAGAGAAGGGGTGAATGCAGCCAGTCTAGAAATCCATCTATCCACAATGGCAGAGGGATGCTTCAACTGAGGACACATAACAGTTATAAAGTTCCAACAGAATTTGTAGCACATTACTGAATTCTCACCAAAGCATGAGGATTATTTACAGTTTACTGTCAATCAAGTTAAGCATATTTGTATAAGACAAATTATTCATGATATATAATTTTATGACATAAATAACCAACTTTTCCTCATTATGAAACTGCTAAAGCTAAGTGAATGGTTTCTTTTCTGTCCAAGCCATATTTTTCTTTATTTAACCATGGTCTACCCATACTATCTTATATTTCCTTCATTCCCTACTCTGGGCTGTTACCTGCTGGTATTAAAGCCTTTGTGTGTGTGTGTGTGTGTGTGAGTGTGTGTGTGTGTGTATCACAGGAAATACTTATTTTCTGCTTTTGCTCTAACATAAAATTTAGGAATCCAATTATATATAAAGGTTTTGCTTTATTGTATTTTCTACTAGCTGCTTTCTTCATTAGTCAATGTGATGGGCTGAAGCTGTGTGTATCCCAGAAAATCATGTTCTTAAACCTTATCCATTCCTGTGCATGTGAACCCATCGTAGTAGAACTTTTGATGAAATTACTTCAGTTAAAGTGTGGCCCACTTCAATAATGATAGGTCTTAATCCATTACTGGGGTCATTTAGAAGCAAAGGGAATCCAGACAGAGAGAGGAAGATGCAGAGCAATCAGGCAGAAACCAACATCAATGGAACTGGGAGAGACCAAGAGACTCTGCCATGTGCCTTTCCATGTGACAAGCGAAGGACCAAAAATTGCCAGCAGCCAGCCCCAGAAAGCCACTGTCGTCCACGAGAAAGCATCGACTCAAGATCCTCAGCAATGCCTTCATGTTGACTTTTTTTTAGTCTCAAAATTATTAGCAAATAAATTCCTCTTGCTTAAGCCAAACCATTGCACTGATATTTGCCTAAACACCCAAGAAAACTAAAAAAGTGTGAACTACTTTCACTTCCTTTTCCCGCTGATATCCATGAGAGTCAATGCTGTTTAAAGCTATTGATGAACTGGCTTTCCATTGAATCTCTCAGAATCCTGTCTTCTCTTAGACTGAGAGGAGTGCAATCAATTTATCCTCTGGCTCCAAATGAGTATCAGGTAAAAATGGTTTCCCTCATTACATCAAAATGTGAGATCCATTGTAATTCCTGAGAAAGGCTGAAAGCATTCTCTTGTGGCTTTACCATATGGGCCTTTCATATATAGTATTTGTGAGTTCTTTGCTTATTTATGATTAATAAACATGTCTCTGAAAAATTATGATAAATGTAATCACTATTGTAACAGAGAATGTCTCAAAACCAAATAATTATAATGTAAGATTGAGCCTGGTGGCCATAAAGTGTCCAATAAAGGTTTTATATAACTACAAGCAAAGCTAAATATATCTAAAAAATAAGAGGATATTGAGATATTGTTAGCCTTTCTTGTTTTGGGTACCATTAGTCAAAATGACAACAATTCAGTCTGGCTTTTACTTTCAATATTTTTCTCCAAACTGTCCAAATATAAAGACATATAATGGCTTTTTAGTAACTAATATGTTTTTTCACCATTATTATGTGCATATGTAACTCTGACACCATGAAGAAGAAATATTTATTTTCTATATTGACACATATTTTGAAATAATCATAGTGTGATATTATAAACTTCAGCATAGAAGTTAAAAATGAAAAATTTCTGTGTCTAATAGAGAATATCATAGTAAATTGTATGGGTTTAATAAGGAAATAAATGTCAACAAGGACAGTATTCCGCATTTAATGCCATTACTATTTTCTTAAATGTGTAGACCTATCTAAAGATATACAAAATACCTGCAATATTCAGTACATTTAAAGAGTGAAGCATTTTTCAATTTTCTAAGATTAAAATTCTGGCCCATTTTAGAATATCTTTCTCTATTATACTTAATCATATGGGAAAATGCCAACTTACTTTAAAACAAGCGTCAATAGCCAACTTAAAGAAATGTATGATTTTTTTTCTTCACTAGGGTAACTCCAAACAGATATAGTACAACATATCTTCATAATTTTGCTGACCGAGATAGCTAAAATAGGAACTTGTTTAAAAACCGTTATATGTATGGTCGATAATCAAAGAGCTGTTCAGGGTTACCAAAGTTCTAACTAGGTCCATGGAACAAGAAGATGGGCTATAAAATACTAACATTTTTATGCTGTGGTGATACTACATTTTAGTTGGCTAGGCTGCTCAAAACAAATACCATGAAATGGGTCCAGTTAAACAATGAGAAGCTATTTTCTCAGTTTTGAGGCTGGGAAAATGTACATAGAGGCATCATCAAGGTGATGCTTTTCTTCTCGAAGGCCAGCTGTCAACGATCCCAGGCTCCCAGGTCACATGGTAGGACACATGGCAGCATCCACTGGCCTCTCCCTTCTCTTCTAGGTTTCATTGATTTCAGCTTCTTGCTGCTCATTCTGTGGCTTTCTTTTATCTGAATTTCATTCTCTTATAAAGGGCCCCAATAATAATATTAAGACTCATCCTGGTTCATGTGAGACACTACTTAACTGATGTGACCTCATCAACAGGTCCTATTTAAGAGTTTGCACCCACAGGCATGGATTAAATTTAAGAACATGCTTTTCTGGAGTGCACACAGTTTCAGGCCACTGCTTTATCTAGAACAATGTTTGTCAACTTGCATGTCTAGGCCCTTAATGAATCATGAAGCCAAGGTAGTAGCATGCGGATAAAATTTCCAAATGAAACAATCTAGATTAAAATAGCAGAAAAATATTTTTCAAAATGCACCTCAACTATTAAGTACACATATAGTTTCATGAAACTTTCACTTCAGTTTTAACTAAACAGTTGCTACTATTTAGCCATTGTTATGGGTTGACTTGAATTCCCCAAAAAGATATGTCAAAGCCCTAATTCATTGTACTACAGAATGTGATCTTGTTTGGAAACTGTGATACCGATGGAATTAGCATGTTAAAGTGAAGTCATAGATGAGTAGGATGGAACTTTAATCCAACATGACTGGTGTCTTCTTAAGAAGAGAAAATTTTGAGAGAAACAGAAAGACAGAGAATAGGAAAGAATGCCGTGTCTTACCAGCAAGCCACCAGAAGCTAAAAGAGGCATAGAACAGATGAAGAGAATGTAGGCCCTGCCAATGCTGAAAGGCAACACATTTCTGTTGTTTTAAGCCACCAATGTGTGGGGGTTTCTTACCGCAGCCCTAGGATACTAAGACAGCCAATCAAGGCCATTTGTTCATATTTGCTGTCTACATGGATTGAGCAATGTATGGGCTGTAATTGCTAAATCCTACACCATACGCAATGTTACATGACTCGAATACCAACCCTGGGTATTATTTATATCATTTTCAAATTCATATGAAAAGGATCATTTGGATCTGTGTATTGATTTGACATGCAAAAATATACATATTTTTAATGCTGTCAAAAGGTGATCGTGAACCTCAGACTGCAATTATATATTCAGTAATAAAGGGAAATGAAGTGGAATATATCAAACTTACCACTTTGAGAATTGGCACCAACCCAGACCGGGTTGGTTGTGAGCCGAGGCTGCGGTGGCTGAGCCCTCTCCGCAGAGGGTATGCCACCCAGACTGCAACGATGAGTTGACCCATTTTTTCTGGCCCAAATTGTCACACTGAAGAATCCTCTTGGAGCTCTGTTGGGATTCAACATTCCAGAAGAAAATTCCT
Source organism: Myrmecophaga tridactyla (assembly GCA_004026745.1). Classification (NCBI taxonomy): domain Eukaryota; kingdom Metazoa; phylum Chordata; class Mammalia; order Pilosa; family Myrmecophagidae; genus Myrmecophaga; species Myrmecophaga tridactyla. The sequence continues at coordinate 13,717 of PVIY010010671.1, read as the reverse complement.
CCCAGCTAGGCAGGCATCTTCATCTTCATGGTGATTCTTAGCACTCACGCACATCGAGCTGGACTTGCAGAAGGGAACCAAGTCCTAGCTGTGAATGATATGGATTTTCAATATACTGAGCATAACAAGGCTGCTGAGAGCCTGAAGACAGCCCATCAGTCAGCATGTGCATCCACTTCTTTCCCTACAATTATCACCACCAAAAAAATAAGAGGACTGTGCACTAGAGAGCTGCAGCCCGAATTCCTCCACATGGAATCTGCCTGCACCAGTTGGCTAGGCCCCGGAAAGCCACTTAGGAAACTCTCCTCTTAGCCCTTCCCTGGCCTAGGAGGATGTAGAGGAAGGAGGATGAGGAGGCAGTGAGATCCTGCACTGAGCCTGCTGGCCTACTGCATTACCCAAACCGCACTGCACTTTCGGTTCCCCAGTTTGCTGGGTAAAAATGACTCCCCGAAAGGAGAAGGATACTAATGTCTAGGTATAACCAAGCCTGTGGGGAACCCTGCTAGAAAAGCAACTGGCACTTTTTGAATCTCACATTCACAAATGCCATATCACTCTCATTTAATATACAGAAATTAAGAGAAAAAAAAGAATCCTGGAGTCCTCCACTCTACTCTGACTGGCCATCTCATCCAGAGCTGAGATGTACTATCAGAGGTCCCACACACCTCAAAAACTCCAAGGAAACTTGTTTCCCCCCTCCCCACTCCTAACTTCTCTCAAAAAAGTAAAAGCAATGCTGAAAAAAAAAAGAAGGAATTGGCAGCAGTTTAAAAACAATATTTGTCAGCAAAACAAAACGAACACAATTATAACATTTTTCAAAAGAAGCAGATTCTCATGCTGGGGAATAAGATAGCAGATTTTCTGGGAGTATTACTCTTCTATTAATTGACATGCTTCTTCTTCACTCTTTTCATCCAGTTTGAGGTCAATCCAAGAACTTTATGGAAGCTGAATCTTTTCATTTTCTAAAAATGCATAAGAACAGAAAATGTATAAATTATGAATAGATAAAAGTGAATGGCCAAAAGTGTTATCATTTCTGGTGCTCTTGCATTTAAATAGATGGCTAAGTAGTAATAATTCAGGTCATGCTCCTAATGCAAATAATTTCCCTTGTAGAGAGGAACTGGGTATTGCCAGTTACTGCATATGTTTGTGTATAAGTAGAAAACTGAGAAATAATGTTCTTGCCAGCAGGAAAAGCAGCCCAATTGATCTTGCTCTATTCAACTCCCAGTGTTTTATAATAACCCTATGCTATCCACTCTCCCCAAAGAGATAGATTCTTATCCCGACTCCATATTTATGATTCCAGTCTCCCTTTTGAAATACTTGCCCTCAGGACTCTGTTGATATCAAAATTCTATCATATATAGGTAAGTTAAAGTCTATAGGGCAATGTAGAGAATGAAAGTGTTTGTATAAGAGCGTGAATCTTTACTCCTAATAAAATTAAAACATATTTTGGGAGAAAGGCATAATCAATTCTTAAAACAAATGATATTTTTGCTTACTTCAATGATGTTCCTCAAATATCTAGGAACCCTTTGACAGAAAGTAACTTTTACTCTGTGATATCTCTTGGAGTATGAAACTAAGTGGGCTCTTGCAGACCTGACAGTCTCCAAGGAAATATTATTCATTATACATTTAGTTATTGGATTAAAACTTTGTAATGTGCTCTGCTCAATTAATAATAATATAGACCAGGGTGATCTATGAAATATATTGTGCTTTTTTTAAAAGCTCTAATATGGGAAAGACAAGCAGTTTGTCCTAATGAATGCATCTAATTGGTGTACTTTATTATAAAACACTGGAGCAGCATTTTTCAAGAGGCAGTTCTATTTGTAACTGGCTGTCTTCAGCATGTCAGGGTGTAATAAATGTGCTGCAGACTAGAACTGCTGATTAGCATTTCTGGAATCGCAGGAAGTTAGTAAAAGCTGTTTGCTATTAAAGAAAGACCTTTTTAACAGCCTTCAGAGAGAGAGCTATAGTCCAATGACCTATGGATGTTATTCAGTGTAAGTAACTTTAGAAAGTTCTTAGAATCTATCCAGTGATATATATGTGACAATGGAGGAAAAATGCTAATGAGAAAATTACAATGCATTGCTGTAGACTTATCATAGTTCAATATTTCCCACATATGTATGCTTGAAATATCTAGTACAGGAGCATCGTCACCACAATTATGTAGGACACCTTATTATTACTTTTTATGCTTGTGGTTTATGTTCCTTATTTAGGCAAAGTCAAGAATGGATACAAAACAGCTACTGGTAAGATGAAAAATGAAGAAGAACTAGGTTTCAGCAGAGCTGTGTAGTGATGACGAGAGAGGCCATATCAAAAATCACTTATGAAATCGATTTTGAATGGCACACTAACAAGGAAATGGGCTTCATTCCTTTCTAAAAGCATAATAAAATACAACCTTAAGACATGTGCAACTTTTGAGACATTTGCTAGCTAGGATATTTAACCCTGAAAGCCTTAAAGTTGCATTTAAATAACCGTAGGTAAGATTTAAAAATGAGCAGAGACACAAATCATATTTTGAGGCATATTAATTTTCAGGGCTCTCCTCCATTAGTATATTTTTATTGTTACTTTCTTCTATCAGTTACATCTCAAAGTCAAGTTGCATAATTCATCTACACCTGATTTCAATTATAATATTTTCACATGATGTATTACATAGCTGAATTCTCTTGTGGTTTTTAAACTCAAGTGCCCACATAGATATTTTTATTTTAAGAGATGAAGTTAATGTCAGTCTTCTGAATTAGAAATGATGATGACATAAAACACAAATCATGGAGTGTGTGGATAGGAAAGAAGAATGGAATTACTGATGTATTAGCAAGAGCTCTAATATAATCTTACATATTTAAAATAAAGGTGGGGGGGGTGGGAATACTTATTAGCTTAGAGATTAAAAGAAACATGGACCTCCTGACAATGGAGAGCGTGAACTTCACAAGACAGCCTGAAGTCTCACAATAACTCTCTTTCTAACCATTGTCTTTCTAACCATTCATTTTTTTCTGCTGTCCAACTTTTCTATATAGCCACCTCCTTCTACTAAGACTCAAATATTTTATATGGAACTCTTGTGCGTATTTAAAAAAATCTGAATAAGGGAATGATAGGCCATACTCAATGATGTGTCCACACCTGGGTTTGGTATCAACTGAGATCAGGACATGAGATATTTTATCAAAATAGGTCAGGTTTTTAAAGAGAAGTGCTGTTATTTCTAGACCTCTGCTTTGGTTTCTTATTATTTTAAACTATAAATATTCAGTAATAGATATGATTATTTTATCAAAATAGCATATTTTATTTAAAAATAATAATGAAAGAGGGCCTCTTCTTCAGAAAAAATGAACTCACTACACAGACACACACACACAAACACACACATACCGTTCCAAGTTATTTCTAGGGTTCAAATACTCCCTGAAGTCCATATATCAGCCTTGAGTTTAGAATCTTCAGCAAAGAAAGGTGGGCTTCTTCTCTGGAAAAATGAACTCATCTAAACACACATGCACACACACACACACACACACACACTTACATACTCACACACTCACAAGTACCCATGGTTGCAATGAGTATTTCCAATTTAAATACTCTGTATTCCATCTATGAAAACTTTAATAATTCTCTTGCAAAAAGATAATCAGATTCTAAGAAAGGGAGAAGATAACTAAAAAGGCATTCAATTGCCTAGTGAGGTTATGTGAAGATAGGTCATACTTACTTCTGGGCTGGAAGTATGATATACAATTGTAATTTCCAACACTTTGAGAGTAAAGCTCCATTTGGTTTTACCCTATAGTCTCTTATAGCCATTATCTATTTAAAAGAAAAAAGAAGCAGGAGGTAGGCAAGGGTACTTTCTCAGGTTCTTATTAACTTTTGAACTTTTCCAGAAATAGGACGCTCACTAATGATATATAATGTATTTTGAAATAATATACTTTCCATTTCAATAATCTGTTTAGTTTGATTTTATCCGCACTGTGTATGCACATTTTGCATAGCCTGTGTCATTCAAATCCTTCTAACCATCTCCTTCAAAGTTGCATAGGAATCCTTAATATTAGTCACTTGCATAGTAAATCCCAAACATTTTTATTATTCATTCCATAAATTCGATTTTGCTATGACACCGTTTATAGACTTTTCCATAATTACCTTACAATTAACTGTTTTGCTGCATTTTTCACAGATGACAGTCAGATTTATCAAGTGTAGCCTTAATATCACCTAATCTTTATTGCCACAGCTGCAAACACTCAGGGATATCTTATAGTACACATCCTTATAACACTAACTGTTCCTGAAATTCAGTGCCACATAGAATTAATGGACATGCAATCATTTCTCAGGAGCAAAAAAGCTGCACCCACCAGTGTGTTTCATGTTCAATTACTTATTTCTCATATATAATCATTTTATCTTTGTGGTTACAATACAGTAGTACTAGCTATTTACTCCTCATAAACCATCTAGCTACACTTATGAATGTCAAATCATAATGGATATTATAATACATGAGTGCTTATAATAGGCTTATTAAAACAGGTCGTTACCTTCTTATTATTGTTGAGTATTGACATCAACAAAATGAATGACAGTAAAATGATTGTTTCAGAATATATAATAAAAACTCACAAAAGAACATAATAAAATGTTATTACATACCATAAGGAAAATAAATAGTTTTAGGAATGAAACAGTTGAACCATTAAAAATGTTGTAAAAATTATTGCAAAAGTCCTTTGTGGACAAAATATTATGTGAGATGAAAACACAACATAAAAGTTACATGGAAAATTAAGTGAGTTCATTTTAAACATGAAACTATACAAAAGTTCAGATAGCTAGGAGGAGATATGCCTGAATTTCTATCACACTCAAACATAAATACGTGAGTATTGTGCATTTTTCCTTAAACCAAAAAATACTAAGTTTAATGATTCTGTTGATAAAATAGGTTGCACTAAAGGGGCCTAACATGAGCTCTTTATATGTGCAAAAGATTCACAATTATGAAAAATGGAAGGAAACTGTTGATGATGCTATTTCAATAGGAACTGGAGGTGGTATTCATCTTAGTTATCACAAGTCATAGCTGAAAATGAGGATCAATGGCAGTCTAAGCAACTGCTGAGCCAGGCACTCTGACACTTCCAACCTGCCTTCAAATGTGCATAATACAACGTGGGAGGATGCAGAAGGACTAAAGAGTGTACATTAAAAAGAAACAAAAATTTTAAAATGTGATATGTGAGCTTCATTATAAATGCCTTTGCATATCCCTAAAATAAGAGAAAATAAAGTAAAATAGGCTATATGGTGAAAGGCCACTTGTTTAGGAGTACATAGGCATATAATAGAACTCAACACTAATGTTTAAATAGACATTGTATGTTGGATCAAGGCCCTGCTTTACTGAGTGTGTCCAAATAATATCTGGTCTGAGAAATTTTTGTGGAAAAAATACCCCATGTGAAATCAGTTTGGGAAATGCTGCGTAAATATCCTTCTCTGAGGCCATCAACGTTACACTGGCAGATCAAATACTTTGAGAAATCCTTATGGATAGACATTTAACTTAATTAGCCTACTATTTCCCAACCTCATGATAACAAGTATTCATTTTTACATGACACACTTTAATCTCTATATCACTAGTCATTGTTCTGGGGGATGTGTCTATTAGAAACAGCATTTTCCAGGCTTTTATGGCCAAATCTCATTCCTACCTTATAGATTAACCTACTTACATTTATTATTACAATGAAAATTATTGGACATGCTTAGACTTCATCTTGTCATCTTGATTTACTCACTATTATGTTTCTCGCATCCCTTTATTTTGATATTTTGCCGTCTGTGACGAGCTCTATTTTTGTTTCACTTTTTAGATATAATGCTTACCCTAAAACAGTGACTCAGTAAGACAGATACAGATATATGGATAAATCAGATATATGGAGAAATATAGTTTGAATTTTTATAGGAGTCAACTTTAAAACATTTTTAAAATGTGGATTTATCAAATTAGTTTTGATTATTAGCGATAAGTACCTATTGATGTCTTATTATTTCAGACAAAAATTACATTTAACCCCTTCTCAATTTCTTTCCTCTTGCATTTTTGTTTATGTCTTTTGGCATTTACAAAAATGTACTAATTTATATTTCATAATATAATTTGCATATTTAGTTTTCAAAAATGTCAACAATATGGACATTGTTTTGTAATAGTCCTTTAAAAATATCTACACGGTTACAATGTTCAACGCCTGTCCTTTGTATAATGGTGGTTCTTACTATTTACTAAAGTCTGAATTACGTTTTCTCTCAAAATATGCCATAATATTTGAGAATCACAAACTAATCAAAAATTGATTTAATTGAACAAAAGAAGACAGATGTCTTTGAAACTTCCACACAATGATTTATGTACCATAAAATGTTTTCTGATTTTCCATGTTTGTGAATTAGTATTAAACTATTTTATTTCACAGACATTTGCATCTGCAGTCCTATCTTCATCAATCTCTTGGTCTAGAACATTAGATACTATTAAATTACAATGCCACAAATTTCATCTATTTCCATCCACTAGTTACCAGTGCATTTAGATCATACTGCACTAATTCTTAACTTAAAATATTGTGGAATATTTGTGCATACTTAAAAATAAATTTAGAAAATAACCAACCTTGCACCTGTTACCCAGCTAGACATTGAAAGCATCCAGTACATTTGAAATTTTTTGCATGTTCTTCTTTTGCATCCACCATCTTCCACAGAAACTATCACACTTCTAAATCTTGTTTTAGTTTTTGCATTGCTTTGCCTTATAGTTTCAGTATGTATACACAATACGTACATACATAGTTTATATATATATGTATATACATATACTATATGTAACTTTACCTATTTTTTCCTTTGTATAAAAGGAATCACACAGTATGTTTTCTCTTGTGATTGGCTTTTTCCCCCTCACCAAAGTGCTTTTCATAGTCCTCCATCTGTACGGATGAGTGTAACTGCACTAATTCATTTCACTGCTCTAATAATCCATTCAGGCATTAATTAACCCAGGAAACTGGGTTTTGTGGCATGTGCTTTTTCAGTTTTTCTGGTAATGACAAATTGCTTTCCAATTTGGAACTTATTTACCTTTGCATTTATATTATACATCCGCTAGCCAAATCGTAGAGCCTCTTGCTCTGTAACTTTGTCAACATTTGATATTATCAGACTTTTGAATTACATACCTTTGCTTATTTTCCTTTATTTACAAACAAAAATGATTTCTGGGAGTACTTGCAATATGTTAGATACCAATCTTTTGTTGGTAAACATTTCTTTCTTGATTGTAATTTGTTTTTGTACAAACATAACAATATTTATTATTTTTATTGTACTCTAATTTATGATTCTTGTTTCCTTTTGGTATGTGAATTTTGGTGAACTTTGGTGAACACACACAGGCACTTATATGACCAAGAGAAGTCACGTGTATTTAAAGGGAATAGATTTCATGAAGTAGTTATCTGGTGAATTAGTTTAAATTATTGATGTTAATGGAAGTAAAAACTAGAGGAAGTTTTAGGCTCAGGGAAGAATTAAAAAGCTTCCTTAATGTGGTGATTGAGGTGACTGAATGTGATAAAGAAAGGTCACTTTTCTTACAAAATTTAAAGAAATCATCACATTGGAAAACTGTTGCCCTGAATAGATCTGGATGAGTAGAAGTAACGTGAAAAACATCAGCTACTGAACAATATCCAGAAGAGCTATTTGATGATGTGGAAAGAGGGAGAGAGAATGCGAACAAATTGTGTTTTAGCCATTTAGAACACAATTACTATAAATGGTTCCATGATATTCCATTTACTGAGGACATATGGAACAAAGGGCAAAACCCAATTGAGGAAAAGAAAATTTCTTCTAACTATCCATATTTTGTAATGTCAGCAGATCAGCGATAAATAGGGACTAACACCTAGGGGTAAAAAGATACAAGTTGGAGAATTTCTTTCACTTACTGATTTTAGACACATTTTTTAGACACACTTCTCTCAACTCCTGTTGTCATCATGGGTATATTTAACCCGTTTAAAGTTTATAGAAGAGCTTATAGACAGTTCAAAGAGGAAAACATTTCTATTATAGGAAGGTGTTACTCTACCGAGATGGTAGTAGTCTGTAATCTGAAGTTTGCAGAGTTGAAACAAAATTTATAGAGAGAATTTAAGAGGAAAAAATGTAAGAAACAAACTGTGATATTTAAAGTAGAAAAGTATAAATTATGATGCTCTTAATCAGCACTTTAAATAAATATTTATTGTCTAATTATTAAAATTTGCAAGTATTAAATATTTCCCTCCAAATTATATATCATTTATTCTTGGAAACTCTATTTCAATTGTAATATCTTTTTAGCCAGGTTATTAAGTATTTAAATTCTTAACAAATTTATTATTAAACTTAAAGTTACCCTAAGCTGATTCTTTAGGCAGGATATAATTTGCTTTGTATCTCATGTGATTAATATGGTTTATATTTATAATCAAATTCTTGCCCTTCATTATATATTTTTTACAATGCTTAAAAACAAAGTCCTACTTTGGGGGGATCATTTTAATTCAATGTCTACCCTAGATCTAATATCGAATATATATATATTCTATTAACTAGTTGTTTGCTATTTCAAAACAGTTTTGAAAAAATATGTATTGAATACCATGTTTTAATATTAAATTATCTACATTTAATTATAAATATCTTTTAGTTCTGCAATGCCTCAGTCAATAAAGATTTATTGAATGTAGTCTTTGTAAAGGCCTATGTGAATTTCTGTGATGTAATGGTAAACAAGGAGGTATGGGCCATACTGCCTCGATCAACATTTAATGAACAAATCCAATTTTTTGTAACATATCACTTCTGGTTGAGAATGGTAATATAATAAGTGAATTTATGTAAAAATATTTATATCTAAGTAGATTGTGCTATACTTGATGAACATTTTCTGACTCATGTTTAAGCATCTAGTAGGACATGTCACTTTCTACTTAGGAACATCCTAAGGAAAAAATGTGATATTCCACTGATTCACCACAAATGAGTGATGATGAATTGTCACAGCAGACTCATGTCATCTTGCCCAGCATTAAATTTTACCAATGATTCAGAAGATACCACAGACCTTTGGTACAAAAATAACTTTTCCTAGAGTAGGTGGCAGGCCATCGGATACCACTCCAAAAATGATCTCTGCTCTTCCACGTTAAAGTGCTTTTGGTTTTGGAATAACAAATGGCCTTGCCTAATGCACAGAAAGGGAGCCACTTAAGTCTGGGGACTATGTTTTTACTCCCTTAGTCACTCAGATGGAAAAAATCCTTATATGCTTAATCCCATTCTTTAGCTAGCCATGCCCCCCAAATTTATAAATTTCAGCTTGATCTACAGGTATATCCTTATAAAGTCATATTATAAATAGAGACTTTGCTATTTTTCAAAAGTAAATGTACTAGAAGGTCTGGAGAAGTCATCAATGTATCGTGAAGGAGGGATTTGGTCACCCAGGGGAGGATGTAATAGATAGTCTTATCCATTAATTTAAATAGCTTATAAAAATTCTACTGGAAAGGGAAGAAATTTTTTAAGGTAGTTTTGTCCCTTAAACTGAGAAAACTTTGATATGTAATTAATAAGGAAGCTATTTCAGAATTTTGTAAAAGGTACTGATTTTGTCATACAGTGTCACCAAGAAGTACAATGTTTTGAGTTAAAAATATTATATATAACTGTTACCTGTTTTTCTTCTGGAATAAAAATGACTGTCCGCCTGGAAAGGCCATGGAATTTTGACGTTGGCAGAAATACTACATTAGGGAAATTGAATCTCCTCCAGGGATTTCTGAATACAAGAAAAACAAGCTCAAAACACACAGATCAGGGTTGTGTGCACCAGTGTGAGCTGCTCATAAATAAGTGGAAAAGTTATGGTCATTTTATTGATAGTGTGATGTATATATAAACTGTCTTTATGCATAATTTCATTAAATATATATTTACCGCTTTTATATAATTCAGGCTTAAAAACCCTTATACCAGTCGATGCCAGAATGGAACACTAAGAGAGGAAGTAATCTTACATTTTTGAGCAGGTAGTATTGAAGACAATTTTATGAAGACAACTCATTTTTTCCCACCATCTGAGGTTCTATAAAGTCACAGATATTTACCCTAGGAGATCTGAGATCTCCTTCTGACTTCTACACTAATTCCTGCTTGATGTGTGATTTGAGAGAAGGAGAGATGATTCTTGTTCCCTATTACTCTGCCGTCCAGAATGGACTTATGTCTGCATAAAAAGTGAGCAGGAAATTGAAATTGCCATTTAAAACATTCTTTTCTAAATACATGTACTTGCATTTCCTGCATAAGTCAGTCTTCACCTTAAGGAACTGTAGCATCTAGAATTTGGGAGCTCTATGGATAATTAACGCAATGCAATAATCATTTCAATTCAAATAATATTGAAGTATAGAAAGTGGCTTTTCATACTTAGCTCAAAATTGCTACTTGATAAAGCAAAGATAATAAACAATCAAAATAAATCCAGAAATGGTAAGTCTCCAATTGTTAAAGATTTCAATATTTTGGCAAAAATCTTTCCTCTAAACATTACACTACAAAATGTATGTGATGACATAACTGAAGCAAGCCAACAATAACAAAGGTATCTGATGCAGTCACTTTTAAAGCAGAATCATATCAATTGGTATCAATTAATTCCTCACGGATTAATAACATGGAGAGAAAAATCTTATACTCTGAGCTTTAACAGATTTGTAGTTCTTATTCACACAAAGCCTTAGTCATGGGCAAAAGAGAAACAGCCTTTGCGTAAGAACTGAACATTGCTCCTGAGGAATCAGAAATTTTTCTGTTAAGAATTGTCTTACACGAGAAATGCTAAATATAATAGTCTATTAGTTGCTGGGAACCCAGGAGCCAAGAGTTTGAAAGTAATCTATCCACTCTGTTAAGCGGGTTGGTTGCAAGAGTTCCTTCTGTGGGAGGTCGGGGCTCAGGTCATTGTGCTTGAAAAGCAAAAATCAAATTTATTCCAGGACATCTCCAATCACAAGCAAAGTGCTTCATCAATTTTGACTACTTATTTTGCCTTATTTTAAATACTAGATGTTTACAATACGATTGTGTTATCATTTGGGAAATCCAATTATTCACGCTCGGAAGTTTATTTTGCTGGTGCTGCTTGTGTTGTGCTGGAACAGAAGGTGAGGAAGTGACTTTTTTGTACCAAAGATTAACCTTAAAGGTTTATAAACACAATGCAGAATCAGAGAGATTGAAGAGTACTGCAGAAATACAGCAGGAATAGAGTTTGCTTTGGGAACAAGGAGGCAGCTGTCATTTGCAGATTTTTTACTTCAATTTGACTAGTAAGTCCAGCCTCATGGAAACTATGACCTTAAAATCGTATGCACGTTCTCATAGAATAATGATATTAAAAATAAATGCCATAATACTTACATGCATTTACCACAACAGTCCAAACACAATGTGCACTAAATAAATGTTAGCTGAGTATATTCCAAAATGAGTGTTAGTAAAATTAGTTTTCAAGGACCTCTAAAATATTCAAAAATAATCATTAACTTGCTGATAACTAAAATAAGAGTCTATGCTATACAGCTTAGTGTTGGAAAAGCCATATCGCCAACATGGCTGCCGTGGCTGATGCAAGGCAACACAAAATGGCTGACCGTAAATCTGCCCTCCGCCCTAGCAGCAACAGTGACCAATCCCAGAAATCTACCCTCCACCCTAGCAACAACGGTGACCAATCCCAGAAATCTGCCCTCCACCCTAGCAACAACGGTGACCAATCCCAGAAATCTGCCCTCCACCCTAGCAACAGCGGCGACCAATCCCAGTCCGACACATGTCCCTGCATGTCCCAGCCTATATAAGCCTGTGCACTTCCTCAATAAAGCGGACGCTTTCCGCTCAGCTTTGAGCGTTGTCTCCTGAGTTGTGTGCCGTGTATCTGTGTGACTGACTCAGTACGGCCACTTACCCCCAGCCATCAGCTACCCAACAGCGTAGATTTATCTAGCATTCATTGGGTAAACAGTCTTGCCTTATACATAAGGGACATAGGAAAATCCAACTCCTAAGAGTTTCTGTGAATCATGTGAAAGAAAATTAAAATAAATGAATCAGTAAAATAAAGAAATATAAGAAGCAAAAAGTTAATAATATAAAAGAAAATCAAGACTATGAATATAGAAATTTATTCTGTATTCCTGAAATACATATATTCTGATAGAAGTACATTAAAGTAATTTTATTCCAGAAATATTTGAACATTTTTATAGAATTGATTTCTTCTCAATTGTGGTATTCATTTATAAAAGCAGAAATAAAATAGTTCAGAAAATAGTCTTTTTAAAGACACAGACTTGTTTTTAATACTCTGACAGTATTGAATAAGGTAAATCAAAGAACATGTTATAGTAAAGTCTTTAATAACCTTATAGAGTAACAATATATAGCTTCCTGCAACATACCTAAAATCATAAAGCCTTGATTTAAACCCAGTTTGTGACTTACTAGTTTTGTGCTTGTGACCCCATCTTTTGAATAATGATCTCAGTTTTCTTATTGGTCAAAAAAAAAAAAAAAAAAGAACAATAATAATGCCTACTCTGTCTTATTTGGATCAAGAATTCATAATACAGTCAAAACTTTCATAAATAAAATAAAGCCAATAAAACATATGACAGTATTTGTAAGTATTTTCCTCTGTCTCTTAACTTTGATAAACAGTTATCTTGCCTAATTTTCTAATTTACACAGAATTCATGCATGCAAAGAAAATTTACTTGAAAGAATAGTAATTCTGTTGAAAAACAAAACAAATAGAACATATACATATAAAAAAGCCACTTGGTACATACACACCATGGACAATCTGATAGTGAAAAATTAGAACTGATTTTAGAGTTTGTGTAGCTTATAAAACTGTGTCATATAAATTCTACCTTATAAAATACATCCAGAATATAAAATATGTATTTTAATATCAACAGTTTTATAGCCCAAGTGAAATAAATAAAAAAAAAAACTGATACATCACTATCAGGAACAAAAAATAAGGACTCAGTCACTACACCTGCATTCAAGGGCATGCTAAGGAAATATAATACTTGATATATGTATGGCAACAAAGTCTCAACAAGAGGATATGTTTTTCCTTTAAGTGTTGTTTAAAGTTCATCAAACTATAATAAAAAATAAGTTAACCAACCCAAAATTGTAAAATATGCATAAAGATTTCATCGAGATATATGAGCTATACTTAAGGTTAATATCTTAGCACTGGTTCAGGAAATATGTCACTGCCACCCAGAATTAGAGAGACACAGGATATTTATGCTTAGACATGGTAGCTCTCGCATTATACAATAGAGTAGGGTGAGTGAACTAAGCTTATGCTAGTATATTTACATAGAAATTGCAAATAGTTCATAGGATTTCACTGCAATATTATTGCTGGTAATATATCTTCTTCCTCTCCCCTCCCCACAAACATATAAACAAAAGGAGAAAAAAACTGTTG
>PVIY010010670.1:0-67854 GCA_004026745.1 Myrmecophaga tridactyla | reverse complement strand
CACCATGCATATGTGTGCCCATGTCCTGCTCCCCCCATGCCTTGCCCTGCCATGCTCATGTCCTGCACACCTGCACCCCACTGAATTGAGCGCTCCCAACCTCTGCACATGAACGCATCCACACCCCAACCCCTGTGCCCTATCTTCACGCTCCCCGTAAACAGCCCCCATGCACCCACACACTGCCCTCCATGATTTGCCTCCCCCTACACCCCACCTCCCCTGCACTGCACCCTGCCTCTGTTCTCCAAGATCTGCCATGTCACACCCTGCCACCACGGTCACCATGCTGGCCCCAAAACCCCCTGCCCTACACTCCACTCTCTTGGGTACCAGCCTAGCATGCCTAGCCCTGTGCTATGCCCTGGCACTGAGGAGTTGTGCCCTGTTCCATACCCTGTCCCACACCCATCCTGCAAATACAAAACCTTAGATAACTGAGGGAAATCATCTTCCAAAGTAACCCTATCAATATAATTAAATGCCTTGAAATCAAAGTAAATCACAAAGGATATGACGATGTAGACTGATATAGTCCAGCCTAATGACCAAATTACAACAATGGAAGAGACACAGACTTTGAAACAACTAATCAAGAATGTTCATACACTTCTACTAAATGAATTCAGTGGGTTAGCTAATGACATAAAGGAGATAAAAAAGACACTAGAAGAGAAGAAAGAAGAATTTGAAGGAATAAGAGGAAAAATAGGTATCCCAGAGATGAAAGATACTGTAGACCAAAGAAAATATATACTAGAGACACACACAGCAGCATATTTGAAAAGGAAGAAGAAAAAATAAGTGAACTAGACAACAGGACAATTGATTTTGAACACACAAAAGAACAAATGGCAAAAAAGATGGAAAAATTTGAATTGGATCTCAGGGAAATGATGGACAACACAAAGTGCACAAATGTAAGAATCATCTGTGTCCCAGAAGGAGAGGTGAAGATAAAGGGCTAGAAAGATTAGTTGAGGAGATAATGGGGGAAAACTTCTCAGCCCTCATAAAAGACATAAATATGCAAATCAAAGAAGCCAAGTGAACCCCAAATAGAATAAATCCAAATAGGTCTACTCCAAGACACATACTAATCGGTCTGTCAAATATTGAAGAGAAGCAGAAAATCCTGAAAGCAGCAAGAGAAAGCAACTCACCACATACAAGGGAAATCATATGACAGTTTGGACTACTCAATAGGCACTATGGAGGTGAGAAGGCAGTGGTGTGATATATTTAAGATCTTGAAAGAGAAAGATGTCTAGCCAAGGATTTTGAACCCAGCCAAATTGTCCTTCAAACATTAGAGAGAGATTAAAATTTTCACAGACAGACAAAGCCTGAGAGAGTTTGTCAACAAGAGACTAGCCCTATGAGAAGTACTAAAGGGAGTTCTGTCAGCTGAAAATCAGACAGGAGAGGGATATCTGGAGGAGAGCATAGAATTGAAGACTAACTTAACATAATTAACTTAAACAATACCTTTAAGGGTAAAAAGAGGAAGACGGAAAAGAATATATAGATTTGACAAATAAAATTCAAAGGATAAGATGGTAGATTAAAGAAATGCCTCCCCAAGTTGAAAAAAAAAGAGAAATGCGTTTTATAGTAATAACTTTGAATATTAATGGACTAAACTCACCAACTGAAAGATGCAGATTGGCAGAATGGATTAATAAATATGATCCATCTATATGCTGCTTACAAGAGACTCATGTTAGACCCAAGGATACAAATAGATTAAAAGTGAAAGGATGGAAAAAAGATGTTCCATGCAAACTGTAACCAAAAGAAAGCAGGAGTAGCTATACTAATATAGACTTTAAATGTAAAGAAGTTATGAGACAAAGAAGATCACTGTATGTTTATAAAAGGAACAATTCACCAAGAAGAAATAACATTCATAGATGTTTATGCTCTCAGTCAAGGAGCTCTAAATTATATGATGCGAATGCTGGCAAAACTGGAGGAGGCAATAGCTGTTTCAACAATAATAATGGGAGACTTTACACCACTGTGATAGTTATGTTCAGGTGTCAACTTGGCCAGATAATGATCCCCCATTGTTCTGTTGTGGTGGACTTAAATCATCAGCATGTGAAATTTATCTATGGCTGACTACATTTACTGTTGGGTAAGCGGAGTTCCTGCTACAATGAGTGAGATTTAATTTAATTAGCTGGAGGCTTAAAAGAGAGAGGTCAGAAGAGAGCTCGGCTGTTCAGTATACCTCATCTTAGCATCTGCAGCTCAGCCCAGACGTTTGGAAATGCAGAGGGGAATTGCTGTGGGGTAAGCCGTTGGAACCCAGAAGCCAGGAGAGAGGGCCAGTCGTCATCACCATGTGCCTTCCCATGTGACAGAGAAACTCCAAAGCTTTCCTCTGAAGAACTGGAAATTTGTAACTATACAAACCCTTTTATTTATAAATAACTCTCTGATGTGTTGTATTCTGGCAACCTTAGCAAGTTAAAACAACCACTCTCCTTTATAGATAGAACAACCAGACAGAGCATCAACAAAGAACTAGAGAGCTAAACAATTTGATGAGTGAATTAGGCCTAACAGACATATGTAGATCATTACATCTCAGAACACCAGGATATATATTCTTCTCTGGTGCACATGGAACGTTCTTCAGGAAAGATCATATTCTGGGGCACAAAACAGGTCTTTATAAATTTTAAAAGATTGAAATTATTCAAAGCACTTTCTCTGATCACACTGGAATGAAGCTGGAAATCAATAACCTTCAAAGAACCAGACATTTCACAAATATATGGAAATTAAATAATGCACTCTTAAACCACTAGTGGGTCAAAGAAGAAATTGCTTAAGAAATCGTAACTATCTGGAGATGAACAAAAATGAGAATACAACATATCAGAAGTTATAGGATGTGGCAAAGGCAGTGCTGGGAGGGAAATTTATTGCCCTGAATGCCTGTATTAAAAAGAACAAGGTAAAATCAAGGACTTAACTACTTTCCTGAGGAACTAGAGAAAGAAAAGCAAACTACCCAAAGCTAAAAGGAGAGAAATAACAAGGTTAAAGCAGATTTAAATGAATTGGAGAACAAAAGAACAATAGAATCAATAAAATCAAAAGTTGGTTCTTTGAGAAAATCAGTAAAATTGATGGACACCACCTAGGCTGACAAAGGAAAAGAGAGAGAGGATGCAAATAAATCAGAAATGAGAAGGGGTTGTTACCACAGACTCTGAAGAAATAAAGAAAAAATATAAGAGGATACTATGAACAACTGTATGCCAACAAACTAGACAACTTAGATGAAATGTTCAAATTTCTAGAAACATATAAACAAGGTACACTGACTCATAAAGAAATAGACAATGTCAACAAACCAATCACAAGTAAAAGGAGTCAATCAGTCATCAAAAGTCTTCCTACAAAGAAAATCCCAGGGCCAGATGGTTCTATTCTGGCAACCTTAGCAAGTTAAAACAACCACTCTCCTTTATAGATAGAACAACCAGACAGAGCATCAACAAAGAACTAGAGAGCTAAACAATTTGATGAGTGAATTAGGCCTAACAGACATATGTAGATCATTACATCTCAAAACACCAGGATATATATTCTTCTCTAGCGCACATGGAACATTCTTCAGGAAAGATCATATTCTGGGGCATTCCAAAAAGAACTAACACTAGTCCTGCTCAAACTCTTCCAAAAAATTGAGGGAAAAGGAACACTACATAACTCATTTTATGAAGCTAAGTGGTATCACTCTGATACCCAAACTGGGTAAAGATGCTATGAGAAAGGAAAACTACAGGCCACGCTCCCTAATGAATATAGATGCAAAATTTTTCAGCAAAATACTAGTAAATCAAACCCAATGGTACATTAAAAAGATTATACAACATGACCAATGGGGTTTATACCAGGAGTAAAGGTGGTTCAACACAAGAAAATCAATCAGTGTAAAACAGCATATTAACAAATCAAAAGGAAAAAAATCACATGACCATCTTGATTGATGCTGTAAAAGCATTCTATAAAATTCAACATACTTTTCTTATAAAAACACTTCAAAAGGTAGGAGTCAAAGGAAACTTCCTCATTGTGATAAAGGGCATATAGGAAAAACCTATAGCCAGCATTGTATTCAATGATGAGAGACTGAAAGCCATACCCCTGAGATGGGGAATGCCACTAGAATGCCCTCTGTTACTGCTATTATTCAACATTGTACTTAAAGTTCTAGCTAGAGAAATCAGACAGGAAAAGAAATAAAAGATATCCAAATTAGAAAGGAAAAAAAAAACCTTCACTATTTGCAGATGATATAATACTATACTTGGAAAATTTTGAAAAATCTGACAATGCTTCTTGAGCTAATAAACAAATTCAGCAAAGTGGCATGATATAAAATTAATGTGCAAAAATCAGTACTGTTTCTATTCACAAAGCAATGACCTGAGGAGATTCCATTCAAAATAGTAACTAAAAGAATCAAGTATCTAGGAATAAACTTCACCAGGGATGTAAAGGACCTGTGAACAGAAAACTATATACCTTGCTAAAATAAATCAAAGAAGGTCTAAATAGGTAGAAAGACATTCCCTACTTGTGGATAGGAAGGTTGAATGTAGTAAGATTTCAATTCTACCCAAATTGTTGTATAGAATCAACACAATACCAATCAGAATTTCAACAACATACTTTGAAGGTTTGGAAAAGCTAGTTATTAAATTTATGTGGAAGGGAAAGAGAATCAAATAGCTAAAAAGAAGAATGGAGTGGAAGGATTAACGCTTCCTGATTTTAACTTATTATAAAGCTACAGTGGTCACAACAGCATGGTACTGGTACAAAGATAGAAGTATTGACTAGTGGAATCAAATCAAGAGTACAGAAATAGACTACCAAATCTAAGGTTAACTGATGTTTGACAAGGCCCCCAAATCCACTGAACTGGGACAAAAGAGTCTTTTCAATAAATGGGCATAGGAGAACTGGATATTAGTAGTCAAAAGAATGAAAGAGGACCCTTACCTGGTACCCTATACAAAAATTAACTCAAAGTGGATTAAAGACTTAAATATAAGAACCAGTACCATAAAACTCCTAGAAGGCAATATAGGGAAACTGCTTCAAGACTTAACAATCAGAGGTAGCTTCCTAAACTTTACACCCAAGCACAAGCAATAGAAGAAAAAATAGATGAATGGGGATTCCTCAAAATCAAATGCTTTTGCTCCTCAAAAGGCTTTGTCAAAAAGGTGAAGAGGCAGCCAACTCAATGGGAGAAAATATTTGGAAATCACATATCAGACAAAGGCTTGATATTCTGTATACATAAAGAAATCATACAACTCAAGAGCAAGAAAACAAAATCCCAATTCTAAAATGGGCTGCAGGTATGAATAAACATTTTTCTGAAGATCAAATACAGATTGCTAGAAAGCACATGAAGAGATGCTCATTTTCATTAGCTATAAAGGAAATGCAAATCAAGACTACAGTGAGATACCACCTCACACCTATAAGAATGGCTGCTATTAAAAAAAAACAGGAAACTACAAATGTTGGAAGAGATGTGGAGAAATTGGAACACTTATGCACTGCTGGTGGGATGTATAATTGTATAGCTGCTATGGAACTGCTATGGAAGGTAGTTGGCAGTTCTTTGGAAAACTAGATATTGAGTTGCTTTATGACCCGGCAATACCACCACTTGGTATATACCTAGAAGAGCTGAAAGCAGTAACACAAACACATTTGCACACTGATCTTCATAGTGGTATTATTCACAATTGCCAAAATATGGAAACAATCTGAGTGCCAATCAACAGATGAGTGGTTAAACAAAATGTGGTAAATACCTATGATGGAATATTATGCAGCAGTAAGATGAAATGACATCCTGAAGCATATGACAAGAGGGATGAACCTTGAGGACATAATGCTGAGTGAAATAGGCCAAACACAAAAGGACAGATACTGTATGATTCTGCTTTTGTGACCTTGGTAAAGTTAAACTCAGAGGCTTATAATACAGAATATAGGGGACCTAGACTTACATGAAGGCTAGAAAATTGTTAGCTAAGGAGGTTGAACTTAAATTTAAGGAAATGAATAGAAGTGAAGGTGGTTCACTAGTGTGTCTATAAATAATATTGCCATATTGAAGGTGAACATTTTGAAAGGGGTTGTATCCTACCAATTAATACTATAAATAAAAGTTTTTCCATGAACTACTTCAAAGTTATGAATGTTGTACAAAGAGTAGATAATATCAGGGTATAGCGGGAAAACTACTATTGCATGCTATGGACTATGTTAAACGGAAGATATCAACTGTACCACAGCAATACCAGGGTAAATAATTGGGGTGGGAGAAGGGCAAAAGCTAAGGGTAGGTTTGGAGTTTCTATTTGGGGTGTGTTTACTGGTTATTTTTTTCTTGATAGCAATGAAAATTGTTTAAAACTGAGAGTGTTAATTGTACAACTAAATGAGAATAATGTGCGATATGGACTTTGAATTTGGATATTATACATGATGTCCAATGGATGGAAGTGGCTGGAGGATACACTGAGAAGTAGAATGGTGAATTGTGTTGTATACGTATAATTGAATATTGTGCTGCTGCAGAGAGGAACAAAGTTGTGAGGCATGCAATGAGATGATCAAACCTGGGGTCATTATGTGATACAAAGTAAGCCAAAAACAAAAGAGCAAATATTGTGTGGACCCATTTAGAAAATAGTTTTAAGAAAATTGTGACCTAGATTGTAAGCTCTTACAGCAGTCACATTTAGTCCGGCACTGTAGTTGTTATTTCTAGATTTTGAAAGGCTGTGCTATGTATGTATAACCTGGTATTTCTCTGGAAGTTTGGGTCCCGGTATGACACCTAAGATTCAGAATAGGAGTTCTGCTGTCTGAAAGTCAGCATTGCCACACACAACTGTTAAAGAAATTGAAAAAGAGATCAGGCTTCAATTAGAGATAAGAATAAAGCCATTTGGGTCAGGACTAAGGTAAATCAGAATATAGGGGTAAGATGGACACTATCTGTTTTTAGAACTTCATCTACTCTATGAGACCAAAGGAAGAGAGGTTCATTTTGTCCAAAACCTAATTTTTCTGTAGCACATAATCTAACTCAACCAGTCTCGAAACATCATTTAAACAAACCCAAGCACAGAGAGCCCAGAATGGGAATGAGGGCTTGTAATACTGTATAGCTTAATGTAATGCCCAGATGCATTCTAAAATATGCTGAGCAGATAATGAAAAAGTATCTGCCAAGTCCCATAAGGGACAGGAGAAAAAATATGGAACTATTCTACCTTACTTCTTGGGAACCCCCTGATATTGTCTCAAACATTAGGGACTCCCAAGTCAATAGGCAAAGCCCTTGATCTTGAGGCTTGCTCTCGTGAAGCTTATCTATATAGTGGAGAAGCTAAGCCTACCTAAAGTTATACCTAAGAGTAACTTCCAAAGGACCTCTTTTGTTGCATTGATGTGGCCTTTCTCTCTCTCTGAGCCCAAGTGTGCAAATAAAATCATTACCCTCCCCACTACATGGGGCCTGATATCCAGGGGTGAAAATCTTCCTGGCAATGTGGATTAAGACTCCCAGGGGTGAGCCTAGCCCCGGCACTTTGAAATCAACCACGCGTTCCTGATTAAAAGGGGGGAAAGTTAGAAAATAGATATAAAACTGACATGATTTTAAAACTAGATGGAACTAAGGCTTCTGTGACTGAAAGGAAAAGGCATAATCTAGTATTAAGGATTAGTGTCCAGTTCTACTGCCCAGGACTCCATACCAGTGTGTAAGTTCAAGCACTACCCTTAATGAACCATGTAGTCATAGGCAGATGACAAAAGGGCTCCATACCACTACTTTCCATTCTCGGGAATGGAAATATAATACTTACTGTGCTTCATAGGTTTGTTGTGAGGAAAACAATAGCATAATTGAAAAAGTGCTTTGAAAACTAAAAAACTATATAAATAGAAGGTATTATTTATATGGGTGAAAAAATTTTGAGGGTAGCAAAATTATCCTACTATTAAAATCAATCGCCAACTCCCACCTGTTATCATTTTATAAGAAAGTGAGATATTAGGGCGCTAAATACCTTTCTTTGCCAAGTTTTTAACAAAAGTGTATCTCTGTGTTACCCTCTTTATTTTGCTGTTTGTATAAGCCTGCTCTGCATTTTGAAAGAACATTGCTATAGAATACTTTATATTAAATTCTTTAAAAGTTGAAAAAATTGTCATTTGATAATACATGCTTGAAACAATCTGTCCATTACAATAACTAAGTTTTATCTTATCATAAAAAATAACTTACCATTGATAACCTGGAAGATGAAGTGTTTGTAAGTGGCTGGTGTTTCTGGGTTACAGCATGGAAGTTTTATTGACATCCAAGAATGATGACACTGATGCATTTGAAAGAGCTATAGAAATAATGCAAAACTTTGGTTTCATAAGAATCTACTTGTGTTTTTAAAGTATTTAATGCTGTAGAACCACAATTATGGAAAGCTCAGTTATTTTGCTAATGATATTTGTAAACTGCACATTTACTGTAGTGTGATATTTTTATATATACTGGGGAGAATTGGTAGAGGCTTTAGAATTGTACTTTAGTACAAAAGGAAAACCTTCCAAACAGCCTAGGGTATAGTAAGACATAAGGCATCAGTAGAAAAATCTGTAATATATTACCTAGGGTATAGTAAGGTATAAGGCATCAATGGAAAAAGCTGTAATATATTAATTCCTGATATAATCTTGCTGCTATGCTATGTTATCAATAGTTCAATAATAATAATTAATAAAGACTGTCACACACACACAAAAGGCTTTGTTTTGTTAGTCCCTATTCTTGTCTTCATTGGTATTTTCTGTAACTTTGTCCTTTTTCTTTGGATGAGCCATCATTTCCTGTTTCTTTGCTTGTCTTATGCTCTTTTGTTGCAGACTGTACATTTTAATATTTTAAAATGTCAACTCCAGGGCAGTGCATTGGTGGTTCAGTGGCAGAATTCTTGCCTGCCATGCCAGAGACCTGGGTTCGATTCCTGGTGACTGCTTATGCAAAAAAAAAAAAAAAAGTCAACTCTGGGATTTATCCCATGAGATGTCTGTTGATTTTATAGCCACCTGGTGATAAGACAGAGATTTTTGTGAGCTTCAGCCCTTCTATCAGAAAGGTCTGCCCAAGGTGAATGCAGTATGCAGGGTTTTCCTTGTCTTTCTGGTCCTCTGTCTTGTCCTGGGCTTTTCCTTGGTAGTTGTTTTGGAGCTCCTCTGTGTTCTAGTTTGCAAGCTGCTAGATGTGATATACTGGAAATGGAAATGGAATGCTTTTTAAAAAGGGAAATTTATTAAGTTGTTAGTTAATAGTTCTAAGGCCATGAAACTGTCCAAATTAAAGCAAGGCTATCGAAATGTCAAATCTAAGGCACTCAGGGAAAGATACTTTGGTTCAAGAAGGCCGATGACGAACAGGGTTTCTCTCTCAACTGGAAAGACACATGGCAAAGATGGTGACATCTGCTAGCTTTCTCTTCAGGCTTCTTGTTTCATGAAGCTTCCCAGGGTGTTTTCCTTCTTCATCTCCAAAAATCTCTGGCTGTGTAGGCTCTAAAGCTTTTTCCAAAATGGTTCCCTCTTAAAGAACTCCATTAAGCAACCCCACCTTGAATGGGTGGAGACCCATCTCCATGGAAACCATCTAATCAAAAATTACCACCCACAATTGGTGGGTCACATGTCCATGGGTAATCAAAAAGCTCCCAGTCGTCAATATTGAATAAGGATTAAAGGACATGGCTTTTCTGGGATACACCACAGATTTAAACTGGCACACCCTGTTTATAGGAGTTTGGCTTTTTCCCTCTATTTCCCAGAAGACAGACCTCCCTCTTCTGGGTGTTAGAATTGGCCTTTATTACAGACTGTGTGCCTCTATAGTTTTTACCCTTGTTGTCTCAAGCTGCTTTTGCCTGAAGGTAAATTCTAGGAGGAGAGTCACTCTGGAGAGGACTTTTCCAAGTCAGTCCCAGCCATAACCTGGACATGGACCCATGAATGGTGTGCAGACAGCTCCAGAGTTCCCTGGAGAGGGAATCAGGAAGGGTGTCAAAAGCTTTTTTGACAGCTCCTCAAAACTGAGCTTTTATGGCCTGCCCAGCAAATGCAGCCCTGTAGCTAACCATCCTTTATAGCCCTGAGGAAGCATAGTATCTTTCTGTCTCCACTTCCAAGGGCCCTATTTAACTGATGTGGGTTTTAACAACGGCTGTGCTTCCTTTGGATGGATGGAGTTGAATCAGTGGTTGCCACTGCTGTCTGGGGCAGATTGAAATACGACTGCCCTGAAACCCAGGTCCCCAGATATCCCCAACTTGCTAATAAACAATGATTAGCTCAATTTGCTAATGATCAGTGATCGGCCATGCCCACCCCTGGTCCTGGCCAGAAGATTTTTATGTCCCTTTCTGTCACCAGTGAGGTAAGTCAGGAACTGGGCCCCATGGAAGCCCGCTGCAAGAGTACAGATTTGGTGCTGCTACCTGCTGTGCAGAGAGAGCATTTTACTGTTCTTTACCATAATGTATCATGTTCTTTCTTCTACTCATCCCTGGATGTATTCTTCTGGCCTCTTGAGTTTCAAAATAGCTGTTTTAGAAAGTTCCTGACTGTTATATAGCTGTTTTGGAGGAAGAAGTGAATTCTGGGCCTACTCACCCCTTTCCCACAATCCCTGGCTTAATGTATCTGACTTGTGGTTTTGAGGCCAGGAAAAGTACCAAATTATGGCATCATCAATGTCAGCTCACTCCCCGAAGACTGTGGCTTCTGGACTCTTCAGGGCTCGACTTTTCTGTTATACACATTTCAGTGCACATGGTGATGTCTTCACCTTTCCTTCCTCGGTTTCCTTCACTTCCAGCTTTTGCTCGTCAATGGGGTTTATCTTCATAAAGCCTCCAATAGCAGGATTAAGGCCCAACTCATTTAGTTGGCCCACATCTTAACTAAAATAATATCTTACAAAATGTCCTATTTGCAATGAGTTTACATCCACGGGAATGGATTAACATTAAGGACATGTCTTTTTCTGGGGTGTATAATTCAACCTACCATACCTATCATGCATTATCAAATAATCTGTGCATAAAAAGATACTTTTAAAAACAGCATATGTGCAAACAATCATTTTCTCTTGTTCCAGGGTGGTCCCAATGTATGGTTAGTGAACATTCATATGCTGAGAGAGTATATAAACTACAGCATCTCTCAGCCTATTTCAGGTTGATAAACCTACTGTATCAATTAAGATGGTCTAGCGCATATGCTGGTAATAACCACCTAAAAGTTGTAGTATATTTTTTCCTATAAAAACTTCATTGACAATATAGTTTCTTTTTTAACATTGTTCTACTGTATGTTTGCCCTTAGTCAGATACAACAATAAGAATATCATCCACTTGAGTGTAATATGATTTCATTTCAGTTAGCAAAGTAACTCTAAATTTCAAACTTTAAGTATACTATACATAAAACTGGCATTAGCCAAGGTAATAAGAAATAGTTACTGTAGGACTCACTGTATATATGGGTTAGTATGAGCTAGAGATATGAAATTAATTTGAGAATTGGCCCTTTATTTTCTTAATGAGTGGCTTAACTTTTCTTGGATGCAATTTTTCCATATATGATACATTAAAGGATACATTAGTTACACTGACATAATGTGAAAAGTTATAGCCACTAGATCTTTCCTAGCTGTGGCATGCCAAACTCTATCATAGAAATCATAATCACTATTGTCATCACAATATATTTTAGAAACTATGAGCATATCATAGTTAATACTGATGGAAGATACTTCAGAATCATTCTGTTGTTTAGAACAATCAATGATTAGTATTTTTCAGGGGTATAAAATCCTTAACAGTATTTTAGCACCGTGATTTGTATGAAACTGTTACTTAAAACATGCCTATTTGGTCTGTTGTGTTTGACCAACATCTAATTTATTTTAAGGTCTGAGATTGATGACATACTATTAATAAGAGAAGAGGCCCCACAGAGAATAATTTTGTTACATTTTTGGGTTTGGAAAAAAATGGCATCTTCCAAAGAGTTATGTTTATTCACAGGGATTCTCTTGAGCTGGGGAATTTTAGTATACAGTGAATGAAAATAAATGCATTTGAAACTGTAGACATCTTTCTTCTGAAGAATCTAAAATTTGCGAGATTTATGTATACTGTAATACAATAATCTGATAGCTTCATTAGTTTGTCATTTAAAATTTAGGCTGCCAGTTCTGTCTGTTGGGGAAAAAAAATAACTGTGGCATTTTTGTGGTGGGATGTGATAAATTAAGCCTACTATGTTTATTAAGAGAATTGGTTATTTAATTTCCTCTAATTTTTCCTTAGGTCGAGATTTAATTTGTATACAATCAATGGATGGGATGCTTATGGTGTTTGAGCAGGAAAGCTATGCTTTTGGAAGATTTCTCCCTGGTTCTCTTCTGCCTGGTCCTCTTGTATATAGTTCCCGCACAGATTCCTTCATTACTGTCTCTTCCTGCAGACAAGTAGAAAGTTACAAGTAAGTTTGGATGCTAAATATTTTGAATTGTTGTGATTTTTGATGTGTTTGTTGCTGATTTTTTCTTTTCCACAAATAGATTGAATATTACAAATGAAAAAGAGACTGGTTTCTTTGGGAAAATGAATTGTGGTGACTAATATCATTTATGCAACTTAAAATACCTGAAAGATAGTATAGTATAGTGATTTGAGAGGGTTTTGGAGAGTCAGACCTGGGTTGGAATCCAGCTTTGCTACTGGTAACTGTATGATGGTCAGTGATCTCATCTTGCCTGTAAAGAAAGATAATAATGCCTATTTTGACAAGTTTGCAATAAGGATTACATAAAATAATACATGCTCAGTTGCTAACCCATAGAAAAAGATCAATAATTATTGTGACTGTTCCCTGATACCATAAATAATAAATGCATTTGGGTGAAAAGAACCAGATTAAAAGATGCAGATAAAGAATGATTTTATAACAAAAAAAGAATATATGTAACATAGGAAAAATACTAGAAAGAAATACAAGTATTGTTATGAATGTTAATTATTTTTTAATAAGTCTATTCATAGTATAGGTAAAGTGTGAAAATTACCCTGTGAAAATAGTTTTATACTTTTTGCTGGAATTTCTTACTGATTTTGATGAATCATCTTTGAGACTAAGCAAATTTCAATACAAATTAGGTTCTGAATTTTTGGAGGGAGAATTTTTTTGTTAGAACAGAGACTGGGCAAAAGAACTTAGAGATCCACACTATGTGGTAAAAGAAATAGACTTGGAGGATCTGAATATCTACAGCAACTTCACTGTTGTTACCTTATTGATGGCAACTTTAGAAGTTTAAACATTTAAGCAACGCATCATTGCAGCTTTTAAGTATTATTTTTGGCCACATATTGTTTTCCTAAGGCATGAAGAAAATATAAATTCATCAAATAGGAGCTGTACATTTTTTATTTTCAGTTTTCAATATTGGTTATATAGCAAATTTTTCCCTCAGAAGTGGTAATTTTCCTTTTGTGAATTATTGTGAAGGTATCTAGGGTTCAGAAACTCTGAAAAGAGGCAAATGTTTGTGACTTAGAAGTTCACTGGTGGAGGTAAGTGTGTCATCATGTCATATTCCTTCCGACTCCTATGGCTCCTGTTGTCCCAAATACATGAATGAGTTGTGACATTGCTACTGGTAATAAATATTTATATTTATTTTGAGAGTTTGAGGAAAATATCTGTGTAATTTAATTATGCCTGCCAAAACTGAAGCAATATTGAGGATATCTGCTTTTCAGCTTTTCAGACTGTTCTGTGCCTCACCTCCTGCCAAGGAGTGATATTGGCAGTGCTGCGCTAGAGTCACAATACAAAGATTTGAGTGCTCCGTTACTTACTCTTTTAAGTATGTGCATTGGCATTAATTTGGTAATAACTTCAGCAGTGATTGGATGAAGAAGCAATGTGGCGGTTTCCTTAACATGTGAACTTAATCTCACAGAAGCCCACACTTTTAACTGCGGTAATTCTCCAGCATACCAATCTATTAAATTCATCTCCATCTAGGACTGAAAAAATGCACACTTTATCCATCATATGGATCTTTCATAATGGTAAAAATGCATGGGATATGTGATTATTGTGAAATGATGATAATCACTTAACATTAAATAGTATGTTATACTTATATGTGCTTTCAAGTTTAATATATTAAATTAAATCTATTATTTAGAATTGTAGAAAGCATGAAAACGGTAGGTTTGTACTTTTGAAGTGGCATGAAATCCATCTGTAATCAGCTAATAGAATATAATCAGTTAATAGAATAGGCATATAAAACGGAATTCATTTTCATCTTTGATTTAATATTTAATTACTTTAAAACCAGCTTAATTATGCTGAAATAGGGACCAGCTAAGGCCATGAGTCTCAAAATCCAGCATGCATAGAAATTGTGTGGGTAGTCTGCTTTAAAATGCATGTTTGCAGATCCCTAGTTCCCTACTCTCCTAGATTTCAATTTAGTAGGTTTGGGTATAAGACCCAGAAATAGACATTGTAAATAAACACTTCAGGTGATTCTAATTCAGGGACATACTTTGAGCCTTGTTTTTCTTTTGAAGTGAGGAAATTATTTGCCCTTTTTTGGGGGGGGGCTTTGATAGTACCACTGTCTAGGCTATATCTAGTTTGGAATACCCAAACTTTGGATCACCTTTCATTCTCTTTTCTTTACCCTTTGCCAATCAAAGTAATTTAGTCAGTAAATCTTGTTCTTTATACCATTCATTTCTTATTCAGCTTTTGCTTTTCATTCTCACTGGTTCAGGTCTTTATCTTTTCACTTTGATTTCAGGTCTTTATCTTTTCACTTTGATTTCGGGTTTTCCTGCCTCTAATCTAGAATTTGAAGAGTCCTACTTATACCCATTTTTGTAAAATACCTCTTTAAACAAAAATAATTTTTGTCATCCATTAAAAAAATCCAAAATTTATTTTATTAACATTAAGTGCTTTTAACAGTTGAATCCCATTTTACCTCTTGATATAAATCATCAGATTTGGAAGGAACTTTTAAAGTTAATTCGTCCAAGTATCCTGCTTTTTTCACTTTCTAGATCTTTTGCTGCCTATAACACTGATTTTTGCCCAATATCATATATTGTCTTTTTGGATTGTACTGAAATGTTCCAGAGTATGTCTTACATTATCAGGTTCCTGTGAGTTGAATCTTGGTCTTAACACGTGTTCACTGACTGAATAATTTATTTCATTTACTCAGTATTCAGTCATTTGTTCAGCAAACAGTTTTCAAGAGGCATCTCTGTACTACTTACTGTGTACAAAATACTGGAAATGTGAAGTCAAATAAGACCTGTCTGTTGTCCTCAAGCAGTATTCAAGCAAGTTGTTGAGGTATGAGGCAATCAGCAGTTTCATTCCATTGTGATACAGGCTACAGCAGAGCTTTGCGCAGTACAATGAGGGGACCTAGAGGTAGGAACCCTAAATCAGAATTGAATATTTTAAAGCTTTCTGAAGATGTATATTTCACATGAGTCTTATTTTCTTTCCTCTCTGCAACAGGTTTTCTACCTTACCCCTGCTGTGGGTCCTAATACATTGCTAAGGAAATAATAGACTTTAAATAAGTATTTTTCAGATGTATTTATTGAAGTAATTGTCCATTTAAAAAGGAGAATCAGGGCAGGCCATGGTGCCTCAGTGGCAGAGCTCTTGCCTGCCATGCCGGAAACCCGGGTTCGGTTCCCAGTGCCTGCCCTTGCAAAAAAAAAGGAGAATCATGTTTTTCACAAGTCTTATGTCTGGCCAAATTGAAATATTTGTTAAGGTCTTTTCTCTTTCTCTTCTTTGCTCTCCCTGTACCGTACGTCTGAAATGCCCTTTCCTTCTCTGCATATGAAAGTAATATCTGGAAGTCTCTCTGCTCCCCTATAGTCCTCTCCTGATGTAGTTGAAGTAACATGGGCTCATTTTTAGTTCACAGAATAGTTTTTTTTTTAATATAAACTTTTTTATTAATTAAAAAACTTAAAAGAACATTAAGATATCATTCCATTCTACATATACAATCAGTAATTCTTAATATTATCACATAGTTGCATATTCATCATTTCTTAGAATATTTGCATCGATTTAGAAAAAGAAATAAAAAGATATCAGAAAAAGAAATAAAACGATAATAGAGAAAAAAAGATTATACATACCATACCCCTTACCCCTTGCTTTCATTTATCACTAGCATTTCAAACTAAATTTATTTTAACATTTGTTCCCCCTATTATTTATTTTTATTCTATATGTTCTATTCTTCTGTTGATATAGTAGCTAAAAGGAGCATCAGACACAAGGTTTTCACACACAGAATAGTTTTAAAGTGCTTCCTATAATTGCAGTTCACACTTTCACTGATTTGTTCTTGTTAGTTTTCTCCTTGATTGGGCAAAATGCTCCTTGACAGCCCAGAATCTTGTATCCCTTAAAGTACCTTGCCCAGAGTTGGTGTTTAATAAGAACTTGTCAAAGGAATAAAAAGTTTGTAAGGGAAGCTTCTGTTTTGTTACTGACATACTTGAATGAAAATGTTTCTCCCTGGCATAATCAAGAATGCTTTAGCAGTGTTTGAAATGAACATAGTGATGCTTTGTGTCCAGAGCTTCCAAGTCTAGTAAAGTTCTCCAGTTTAAATGTCAAGGTTCCAGAGTCTCCTGGTACCCTATTGAGGTGACAACTGTATTTCATTTGACAAGAAATGATTTTGGCAGGTTTACTTGTGCTCTGTGGCACCTCAATCCATATTTTAGTAATTTGGTGCTGTTTGTACAAAATGACATGGAAGTACACTAAATTATGTGGTAAAAATTTCATTGGTGCTCCACAGGATCTGTGGTTTAAGCATTTTTGGCCATTGGGTCAGGAAAGCACCACTGTTCACCTGGACTTGCTGTTTTTGTGATTAGTGTGTTTCTATTCTGAGAAACACAGATGACACTGATAAATTTATTATTTTGGGCCTGATTATCCTTTCAGCAGTCTCTACAAGGGAATTTAATGTTCTAGTTCATATCTCAACACTTGAGTGGTAAGAGAAGAAAAAGATTTCTTTTTCTTTATTTCACAACTTCCAAGTCTGCTTGGAATTGTTTACTTTTGGAAATAATTGCCTTTAATGTACATTTTTGGTCACAATTAAGAAGAGTAAGGAAAAACTATAAAAGAGATGCTTTTGTAAGTTGGTCATCATCTAAATTTACTGCATCTAAATTTACTGTCAGTTATGTTTAAGTAATAAAATACTCTTCTGAGTTGTCTTCCAGGAAGAGAAATGATCTGGATTTGGAAATCAGGAGTCAATTTTGGCTGCGTCTCTTTGCTTGGTGTTTTGCTGTTAATGAGGTCACTTTAGGGCTCTCACTTAATCCTCACATGAAATAGTTACTCTTAATAATTACAAAAGGAGCCTTGGGTTTTTATAATGATCTCATTAATCTCCATATCATCCTCCAGTGAGTTGGTGTCTGCAGGAAATGAACCCACCTGTATCATTAATTGCCTGAGGTTAGATCCACAGCAGGACTAGCTCTGGGCTGATGTTCTAGACGCCAGTACATACTATTTCTGTTACTATGAAGTGCGATTAGTAAAACAGTCCTATTTGGCAGTTGGGTTGTAAGGTTTAATTATTTGGTGCTCTTAGAGGCTTTGAGATTTTGAAGGTCAGTCTCAGATGATATGGAGACATTCGCTGCAGCTGGCTGTGAAATTTTTAGCATGGTTTTACAAGAGCTCTTCACCCTCCTACCTTTTTTGTCTCACTTTCCGTGACTCATCTCTTACCCCCATGCATCTCTCCTCAAGGCCTTTCATGTCTCTTTTGCCGCTTCGTGCTTTTGCACATGCTATTTGCTTTTTCCTTAATGCTTTCCTCTTTATCAGCATGATGAATTCCCATTAATTCTTTAAGACTTAGTTTTCTCCTCCTGAACACATTCCAAGAACACATTTCCTCCACCCTAGTGACTTATATCTGCCATCATATTCCCTTGGTACTGTGAATATATCCTCTGTTATCCTGCTGATTTGTCTGCATGTTAATCTCTATAACTAGTTACAGAGTTCCTGAGGAGTATAGAACACATAGTATTTCCCCATTGTCCTTGCTTGTACGAGGTCTCTCATTATGTTTATTGAATAAATGAATGAAATTGATATGTTTTCATAATAACTACAAGTGATTTTTGTGAATGCTTTGCAAAGTCTATCATAATTCATTGTCATTCTGCATCCAACTTCAATTGGGGGATTTTTTCAAAGGAATTATTGGTTGAGATAGGAAAAACATGGTTTTAGAGTTGGTAGATGACATTTGATGTCACCATGCATTTCAGTACTTATATAAATAGTCCATATTGCATTCAGCCTTTCATCCCTGGTTTTTACTCTATCAGACATCTTTCTCTTGGAAAATATGAGCTGTTTGAATATATCTATTTACTAATTTTTCTCTTAGCCTTGCAGTCAAGGACAATGCAAGGAGTTTTGATTCCATAAGAGGGAAAGGAATCTGTGAATGGGAAGTTTCTTCCCTTAGAATTTTTGCTGTAACAATTTACGGTTAATTAAATTACTCATTTCTAGACTGAATGATATTTATAAATGTTTTAAGAGTGATTTGAAGTAAATGTTAGTATTGAAATAGAGGCTGTAAAATATTTGTAGAAAATCACAGTGTTCATTAATGAGAATTTATTATAGGCCAGATAAACTTTTAGGTGATTGATCTCTATTATATATAAATCTGTATTACTCTGTGTGCCATTCTTTTGGGCACCTATTATATATAAGATATTGTACTATGTACTTTTTATAAATTATTTTAAATTTTGAACAATTTTTGAGTTAGATATTCTTATTCCTGCTTTATGGATGGGGAAGATAAGACACAGAGTGATTAATTTGCCAGAACTTAACAGCTAGTTAGTGGTTTAGTTGGGGATTAAACTCAGGTTGTCTTGGTTTCATAGCTTATGTATTAATAATTTCTTCAATATTAGGATACTTTGCTTTGTTTACATTTTCTCTTGTCTACTTGGGTTTTAGACAAGTAAAGTTTAGGCATCTTTCCTGAATGTTGAATATTGATATTTACCACATAAAAATTCTGATGAAAATGCTTTGAGAGCAGCTGGCAGAGCTACTTTCCCAATATTGTATAATTGGGATGTATACTTTTAGTTTCTTTATCATGACAATTTTACATAATCTTATATCACAATATCATTCAA
The DNA here is from genome assembly GCA_004026745.1 of Myrmecophaga tridactyla. Taxonomy (NCBI): domain Eukaryota; kingdom Metazoa; phylum Chordata; class Mammalia; order Pilosa; family Myrmecophagidae; genus Myrmecophaga; species Myrmecophaga tridactyla. Next base: position 48,430 of record PVIY010010670.1, on the reverse strand, counting down.
TAAAATTTCAATCTTAAATTTCACTTTTTTTTTAGAAGACAAGAAAAAGTTATTCATAAGGTTTATCAGTGCTATGTTTTTGAGGTTTAAATAATTTATACCTTTTATATTTAAAATCACTTACAATTTTCCCACATTTTTCAAACAGATACCAAGTACTTGCTTTTGCAACAGATGCAGATAAAAAGCAGGAGACTGAACAGCAAAAGCTTGGTTCTGGAAAAAGGCTAGTGGTAAGGCCTTTTCTTTATATATAGAAATTTCAGTAATGTCATGGATGTTCGTTCAGAATAAGAATTCTTGGGGAGAAAATTTAAAATAAAAACTTTTGCAGCCATTTCTCTTTTCTTCTCTCTGGAATGCTCTTCATTCATTCATAGATATTTATTGATAGTACTGTGTGCCTCACACTGGAGATATTCTGATGTCAATTACAGTTGTGTGCAGATTTTCCCATTTTCCCTTTCCTCAGTTTTTTGCTGTTGGATAAAATGTTCTATAAATGTTAATTAGGTTAGTTTGAATTATATTGTTGTTCAAATCTTATGCTTATTAATTTTCTGACAACTTGTTCTATCAATTATCGGGAGAAACGTATTGAAATCGCTGCCTAATCTATTTCTCCTTTACAATTTTATCAGTTTTTTTGCTTCATGTATTTTGCAAGTCTGTTATTAGGTATATAAACATTTAGGATTGCTATGTCTCATGATGAATTGATCCTTCTCTCAATATGGAATGCTCTTTATCTCTTTGCTCTGGTAATATTCTTTGCTCTGAAACCTACTTAACCTGATATTAATATAACAACTCAGTTTTCATTTGATAAGTGTTATCTTGATTTATGTTTTTGTATTTTTCACTTTAAAACAGTTTAAGGGTTTAGATTTAAAGTGAATTTCTTGTAAGCGACATATAGTTGTGTTTTACTTTTTATCCAATATGATATTCTCTGCCCTTTCATTGCAGTTTTTAGGCCATTTACCTTTTATGTGATTATAGCTATGGTTAGGTTTAAGTCTATGATCTGGTTATTTGCTTTCTATTTGTCCCATCTTTTCTTTGTTTCATTTTTCCTGTTTTCAGCTTTCTTCTGGATTTAATATTTTCTATGATTCCATTTTCTCTCCTTCACTGGCTTATTAGTTATATCTCTTAGTTTTGTTGGTTTAGTGGTTGCTTTAGGGTTTATGGTATATGTCTTCAACTTATCACAGTCCACCTTCAGGAGATAGTGTATCACTACATATGTAGTAAAAGAACTATACTTCCATATCTACCTTTCCAGCCTTTGTGCTCTCATCATATGTTTTGATTTTACATATGCTGTAAACTCCAAATTATATTATTATTATTTTAAAAACACTCAGTTATCTTTTTTTCAATGATCTTTTAACAAGATTTAAATTATAGGAAAAGAATCTTACATATTTACTTGTGTGATTACATTTCAAATGGTCTTCATTACTTTGTGCAGCTCCATATTTCCACCTGGTGTTATTTCATTTCTTCCTGAAGGACTTCCTTTTACGTTTCTCTTTCAATGAAAGTCTGCAATGGTGAATTCTTTTAGCTTTTGTATGTCTGAAAAAGTATTTTCACCTTTGTGTTTGAAAGATATTTTCATTGGGCATAGAATTTCAGATTGACAGATTTTTTCTTTCAGTACTTTATGAGGTTGCTGTTTAATTGTTTGCATGGTTTCTCATAGGAATGCTAGTTTCATCCTTACTTTGTTCTTCTGTAAATAGTCTTTTTTCTCTCTTGCTGCTCTAACAATTTTCTCTTATCACTAGTTTTGAGCAATTTGATTATATTATAACTTTATATGGCTTTCTTTCTTACTTTTTCATTTGTGCTTAGGATTTGTTGAACTTCTTGCATGTATGGATTTATAGTTTTCATAAAATTTGGAAAAAATTTTAGCCGTTCTTTCTTCATATATTTTTTTCTTTCCTGCCCTCTTTCTCTCCTCCTTTGGGGACTCCAGTGATACATATATTAAGGCTACTTGAAGTTCTTCTAGAGTTCACTGATTCTCGTTTCTTTCTTTCTTTTTTTAACTATTTTTTCTTTCCTGCATTTTGGATGTTTTCTATTGCCTTGTTTTCAAGTTTACGAATCTTCTTTTTCTGCAACGTCTAATCTGTTAATTCTCAACCAATGTGGTTTTATAACTAGAAGTTCTTTTTTTAAATATCTTTCATGACCCTACTTATCTTTTTTAGAGGGTTTTTTTTGTACTAAAGAAACATTTTGTGCTTTAGTTTCACACAGAAGTTGAAGTTTTAAAACATGAATGACCATCTATTTTCAACATCCTGCAATTATATTGACATTCCTTTGTTCTTCCTCATGCAAAAACGTTTTTTAATTTGTACTTTTAGTCGCTGTCATTGTACACTCTAGGCATTCCTAGATTATACTATCTCAGTCTTTATCATCTATCTCTCCTTCTGGTTTCATATGTGCCCCCTGCCCTCCTCCTTCTATCCTCACATTCAACTTCATTCAGTATACGTACATTATTGTGCAACCATCAGGTAATATTGTGCTATCCATTTCTGAATTTTTACAATCAGTTCGGGTGCACAATCTGTATCCTTTCAGCTCCAATTACCCAATATCTATCCTATTTCTATCTCCTAATGACCTCTGTTCTTAACCAAAATTCTCCAAGCTCATTCATTAATGTTAGTTCATATCAGTGAGACCATACAGTATTTGTCCTTTTGTTTCTGGCTAATCTCACTCAGCATAATGTCCTCAAGGTCCATCCACATTGTTATGTGCTTCATAACTTTGTTCTGTCTGTGTAATATTCCATCGGATATATATACCACAGCTTATTTAGCCACTCGTCTGTTGATGGACATTTGGGCTATTTCCATCTCTTGGCATTTGTCAATAATGCTGCTATAAACATTGGTGTGCAAATGTCCATTTGTGTCCTTGCACTATATCCTCTGAATAGATACGTAGCAATGGTATTGCCGGATCATATGGTAATTCTATACTTAACTTCCTGAGGAACTGCCAGATTGCCTTCCACAGTGGTTGTACCATTTTACATTCCCACCAACAGTGGATGATTGTGCCTCTTTTTCCACATCCTCTCCAGCACTTGTTGTTTTCTGTTTTATTGATAATGACCTTTTTGGTGGGTGTGAAATGACATCTCATTGTGGTTTTGATTTGCATTTCTCTTCTCAGAAGAGAACAGACACTTCTCAGAAGAGGAAATACAAATGGCTAAAAGGCACATGAAAAGATGCTCAACTTCACTGGCCTACTTAACTTTTTGAAGATATAGAATACAGCTGTAATAATTAATTTAATGTCCTTGTTTTCTAATTTTAACATCTATGTTGGTGCTGGGTCAGTTTCAGTTGCTTTATTTATCTCCTCACTGGGGATCACATTTTTCTATTTTTTGCAAACCTGGTTAATTTCTAATTAGATGCCAAATCTTGTCAATTTTGCCTTGTTAGGTGCTGGATATTTTTGTAATCATATGACTGTTCTTGAACTCATTACATTACTTGGCAACAATTTGATCCTTTCATGTCTTAATGTTTTTTTTTTTGGCATGTGCAGGCTCCGGCATGGTAGGTGAGAATTCTGCCACTGAGCCACCATTGCACTGCTCTCATGTCTTAATTTTAAGATTTTGTTAGATGGGATCCACAGAATACTCATTCTAGGACTAATTATTCCCCATTCCTGAGGCAAGACCCTTCTGAGTACTCTATTCAATTCTGTCTGAATTTGAGATTTTTTTAGTTTTGCTGGTGAGCGTAGTCAGCAAAATTGCTCATTGTGAACTCTGGGCACTGCTGCTTCTTATCTTTCTGGTAGTTCTTTCCCTGGCATCAGGTGGTTTCCTTATATGGATGTACTAATAAGTACTCAGGTGAGTATTCAAAGGGTGGGGGCGCTATCTCAATGTCATTGCCATCTACATTATATGTTCATTGGCTGATGTTTTCCAAATTGATACATTTTGGTATCATTTCAGCTTGGAAGCTGAATTCTGAAAAGACTGTTTTTATATGCCTCTTTTAAGTCCATTCCTTCATTATTTCAAGAAACATTTATTAAACATCGACCATATTCTACAGATATGGAAATATGCTGGGAGAGATCTTAAGGGCAGAGGATCCCAACTATTTTTCTACATCCTTGACTGATGTATATGCATGTTGATGTATTTTTCAATTATTTTTATATCAAAACATTATGTTTACAACAGTACTGGCTATAGGTTTTACTAGTCATTAAATTTGATTTGCAAAGTAAACATAGTAACTTTTTAGTGGAAAAAACTATCTATAAGAGATGGGGCAAAACCTGTTTTGAGCCTATATAATATCAGAAATACAGTCACAGCTGAAAAAAAAATGAAGGGGATGGAGAGAGAGAAAGTAAGCAGAGGAGATTACCATTCTTTATATTTTTGTGTTTTTGCAAAACAATTTCTTAATTGGATTGATATGAAAGTGGCTGAAATTTTCTAGTTTTAGCAATTAAATTTATCTTCAATTTTCTTTTGCAGATGGATTGGACTCTAAATATTGGAGAGCAAGCACTTGATATATGTATTGTTTCTTTCAACCAGTCAGCATCTTCTGTCTTTGTTCTTGGTGAGAGAAACTTTTTTTGTCTTAAGGATAACGGACAAATTCGATTCATGAAGAAACTTGATTGCAGCCCAAGTTGTTTTCTACCGTATTGCTCAGGTGTGTAGAAATTCTTTTATCTTTTCCATATGTCAAAACCATGTTATATACATCAGAAAAAAACCCACATTCACACATATGTATTTTAAACATCTAGGAAAATAGTTTTATACTGAACATGTGATAGAAATTTTAAGTTTTGAAGTTCCAGAAGTTTGATATAAAGCACTCATTTGCTTTTGTCAGTCATTTTACTTAGTACAAAATGACTTGTAGAATTGTCCTCCACTATATATTCATGTTTTCCATAGTGTAGCTTTTGAAAATGCTTCTGAGAGAGCATCAGACTCTTTTATAAGCAGAATGTAGCATAGTAATGTCTATTAGAATGATTTATCTGTAGTGAATGCCCAGTAAATCGTTAGCTTAAATGTGTTAAATATATTAATGAAATTCATGCTTTCTAGATGAAATGCAAAAATGTTGTCCATTTTCTAGTTATAGCTTCCAAGTCAGTAAGATGATTTTTCCTTTGTGATTCTATAGCTTGAAGTTGAAAAGTAGTGTTTTATTACTTGGATTCTTTATGTATTTAAACAGGATATTAGAATTGGTTTATGTCATAAATTCCCTGAAAGAAATCTAATGCACTGTTGCTAATGACTGTTTTCTTAGCATTCTCTTCCTGTATCTTCTACTTACAGTTTCTGAAGGAACAATAAATACTTTGATTGGAAACCATAACAGCATGTTGCATATTTATCAGGATGTGACACTGAAGTGGGCCACTCAGCTTCCCCACATTCCCGTAGCAGTACGAGTTGGCTCTTTGCAGTAAGTGATTTAATTTAACACAGTTTCAAAAAAAGAGGATCTTCATCAAGGAATTTCTCTAGGAGTTTTCCTAAGCAATGGCAAGTGGTTTTACTAAAATTTGGCAAAATTTTACTAAAAACAGCAAGTGACATTGTAATCTGAATGTCAATCATATAAATAATTTAAGATATAATATTCATTGTAAAAGAAGAATATAAGTAGTCTGAATTAGCATGTCATCATTTTCATTTAGTATTTCTAATTAGATACTTTTAAATTAAAGATGAAAGTTGAAGAAGATTTTATGAAAATGGTTTCTACAGTAGATTTGATGGGTCCCATTTAGTAATTATTAATTATTGGACTGTGAGAATATTACAATTCAGAATTTGTTCAGACCTTATTTTAAGTGGTGCAAAATTGCTAATGATCATGTGTTTACAAAAGTTTAGATTTTAAATAAGGTCATCTTACATTTAAAATGAAAGCGAAAATCTATATCCGAACATAAATTGACAAAGAAATAGGATGAGATGGAAATGAGGTAGCCAAGTACTTAGCTTTTTTTGGTTATCGGTATAAAAGGCAAGATCCTGACAAACTCTGTTGCATCTCAGGTTATGTTTAGGAATTGAAGATCTTAGCAAACTTATAAAAACATAACTTCCCATAAAGCTTCATAGATTCCCAGGGCTATGTAGTTCTGCTTATTTAGGAAATTTTAAATTATGTATTTAATACCAGATGTAGAATTTTTAAGGACACCTATGGTATCTGATCAGAATCAGTTTCCTCTGAAATTAAGAGATCATGTGTGTAATATGATTATAGAGGTTCAGTGAGAAGAATCCATATTGCATTAATTGTTAATCTATTGACCAAGCCTGAATATTGGAAAATAGAATGAATGTTTTAAAAACCATGACTATTTAAAAGGCAAGTGCTTTCTTATGATTTTTGACAAAGGAACAGCCTATAATTATAATTGCTATGGGTGTAACATGAATTATAGCTATTTTGTATTTGAAGAATACTTTAAAATTTTGAGGCTGGTTTTTGCAGTTCTCACCAGATGGTCTTTTTAAGTTCAACCAATTACTCAGATTCAGCAGACATTTTGCATCAGATTTACTTAGAAGGGTTTAGAACAGGAAAAGCAGCTTGCCAGCAAGGCAACATCAAGTATTTCTCTCCTGGGAGAATAATTCTTTCAGCAGTCCATATATCCATCCAGGAGTAGTTCTCTTGGCTTCCAAAGTGACAGCTCAGGTGCAAGAAGAAAGATCTGTCCTGGTGGGTAGGCAGTCCATTATGGCTTATGATCTCCACGACCCTCAGGAGCCAATATTTTTAATATTTAAAAGTTGTGTTTCTTTTTGGTGTATGAGGGGCGCTGGATAGTCATGAGTAGAAAGACTTTATTGAGAACATTTAGGTGGAATACTTATTTTACATGTATATTGTTTACAAGAGATGTGCCCAGTTTCAAGAGTCTTCATGCTTAGAGAAGCTCAAATATAGGGATTCTTACCAAATATTTATATTTAATTTGAAGTTTCTCATCCAGATGTAATTTAACAATCAAGATCCAATTGTAATTAGAATTATTATGAGTCAAAAACCAAACTTCCATATAATGTATATCATAATGCTTATCTCTGCCATTTAATTAGTACTTCAGAAGTAGCCCATCATCCTGGGATGAGCCAGGACCCAGCATCATGGGATTGAGAAAGCCTTCTTGACCAAAAGGGGGAAGAGAGAAATGAGACAAAATAAAGTTTCAGTGGCTGAGAGATTTCAAACAGAGTCGAGAGGTTATCTTGGAGGTTATTCTTATGCATTATATACATATCCCTTTTTAGTTTATGGTGTATTGGAGTGGCTAGAGGTAAGTACCTGAAACTGTGGAACTGTATTCCAGTAGCTTTGATTCTTGAAGATGATTATATAACAAAATAGCTTTTACAATTGTGACCATGTGATTGTGAAAACCTTGTTTTCACAGAAGTGAAAAAGTGGCTGATGTTTCCTTTATCCAGGCTATGGACAGATGAGTGAAAAATAAGGACAAAAAAAAAATAGCTAAATAATGGGGGTGGGGTTGAGATAAGGGATAAAACAATGGGGTAGATTCAATTATAGTGGTGAATGAAAGGGAGGGCTAAGAGTACGGAATGTGTGGGTTTTTTCTTTTTATTTCTTTTTCTGAAGAGATGCAGATGTTCTAAAAATGATCATGGTGATGAATACACAACTATGTGATGATATTGTGAACCATTGATTGTATACTTTGGATGGACTGTATGGTGCGTGAAGATATCTCAATTAAAAATATGAAAGAAGAGTAGATTAAACACTTAGAAGATTCAGTTGCCATCCATCCAGTCTCTCTAGTAGAAATCATTCTAATTTTATATTTCTAAGATAATTTAAAATGTTCTAGATCATAATCCTATTAAAGCAGTGACCAGGCAATTTGTTTTCAATTGATGTTATTTTTTCTGAACTTTCTTATGTTTATGATATGTCAACTTTTAACATTTTGCAATTGTTTTTGTTTCTTTTGTCATTCTAAATAAATATAAATTTTCATTCAAAAAAAAAAATACCCACCACATCTTATCTTAGATATTTGTGAATGAAGCTTCCTTTATTTTAGGGCTGTTTCACGATTGTAATTATGAACAATTAAATGCAAATTTTGCCATTAGCGTTTTCCACAGTTAACACATTACAATACTTTCTGATTATTCAATCGAAGATTTTTATTTCTTTATAGTTTAACATAAAAATATAAGGATAGCCTATACTTGAAATAATTTTATTGTAATTTTTATTAGAATTTAGAAAGTGATTATTACTGATTTAGGTATAATGTATATTTAGAAGTTATTATTTGAAATTATAGGTACTGAAATAATTTCCCTCCTACTTTTGATTTTCTTTACGGTTAAACCTTTTGGTAAATGCTTTCTTGGCTGAATGTGTTTATTTGTAAAGGAAATTGCTGCTATTTTAATACGTGTCTTTTCAGTGAATAAGAAATATTGGATTTGGATCAAGTTGATGCAAATATACTTTAAAACAGCATTTTGTTCAGAAACTGAGATGCTTTCTTTCTGCCTGCTCCACCTACTTGGCAGTCATAGTACTTCTCTACCTTGTTTGTTATAAACCACTTCTGAATCTTCCTGTGTTTTCTCCTTTTTTTTTTTTTCAGGGTAAACATTATTGATTAGATGGTATACTTTCAGTTTAGTTAATTTTTGTGGGTTAGTCTATGGAAATGTGAAATAATTTTACAGCTTACAGAGTCAGTAGAACCTAAATGTGATAATGTTCTTTAAATTTCTTAGCTATTAATGTTTTCCTCTTATTGCATGAAATAGCTATGGAAGCCTGGCGGAATATCTTACATTGGCTGTAGTCAATTTCCCAAATGGCAAATAAAAATCATTGTATATCGGTAATGTTATTCTCTCTAGAGACATCAAATATACCTAAAGATGGAAGTCTATTTGAATGAGAGTTAAAATGATGAGAACTTTCCAAGCTGTAGCTGGCAGCCCGCAACTTGTAATTTAAAATCTTTTTGCAGCTCATTTTTTAATATAAGCAATTTGGTCTGTTACTTTAGTGTTTTTTGTTCTAGACTCTGTCCACAATAGTCACTTATTATAACTTCACTATTTCAAATTTTATTTTTTAGCTTTCATTGCTATAGTGTTCTTGTCCAGAATGTTTTCTCCATTTTCCTCTGACTTTTAAAAACTGTTCTACCCTCAAGGCCTAACTCAAGCCATCTGAATAAGCCTTCCTATCTGGCTCTCCCTTTCTGTGCTGGTTTGAAACTACTATGTTTTCCAGAAAAGCCATGTTTAAACCTGTTCCAATGTTGTGGAGGCAGCCATTTCTTTTAATCCTGATTCAATATTGTAGGGTAGAAACTCTTAATTATATTATCTCCACAGAGATGTGACACACCCAGTTGTGGGTGTAACCTTTTGATTAGATGGAGATCTGGCTCTGCCCATTCAGGGTGGATCATGATTAATTTACTAGAGTATTTTAAAAGGAAGCATTTTTGAGAAACATCACATGCAGACGTTTGGAGAACAGTTGCTTCAGAACTAACAAAGATAACGGATGTTTAGAGATGTTTGGCATCCTGACAGAGAGAGCAGGTGCTTAGATGTGGGCAGAGCCCAGCAGACGTCGCTGTGTGCCTTCCCATGAAATGTCAAACAAGCCAGAATCCAGAATTGTGCCCCAGAGGAACTAACTGAGGCCCACAGATGCTTAGACAGGAAACTACTGGCATCAGAACTGAAAGCAATGAGCCAGAAAGAAGGATCAGCAGATACCAACCACATGCCATCCCAGACTGGCCTCCTTGAGCCAAGGTATCTTTCTTTGCATGCCTAGTTTGGACATTTTTATGACCTTAGAACTGTGAACTTGCTACTTAATAAATTCCCCTTTAAAAGCCATTCCATTTCTGGTATATTGCTTTCCAACAATATTAGCAAACTAATACACTTTTCTTGAATTTTTATATCTGTAATTATGTTGGTGGCTGCTCTTTGATTTTCCTAATGTCTCAATTAGATCATACATTCCTTTAATATAGAAAATTTGTCTACCTTTATATCTCAGGTTGCATATTCAAACAGACAGCTTGGACATATGATATGTGCTCAGTAAATACTTAAAAAATATCTTTGCAGTTTGTATGTGGATGTCAGAGTAAGGGTTGGCTGGAAAGACCTTTTAGTTAAAAGCCTTTTTTCAATATGAAAAAAATTGACTCATAGAAGAATAGATATGCCTTCTTTAAGGTATGTGAACATAATTTACAGTGCTAAAATATATATCTGAATGTGATTAAAAGGGGAAATGGTAGTTTGTATATATAACAAAATAAAAATTGAAAAAAAATCTATGAAACTACATTGCACAATGAACACTAATTAAACCATGGGCTATAGTTAATAGTGCAATTGTAAAAATGGACTATCATTAACTGTAATAAATGTTCCACAATAATGAAAGGTGTTAATAAATAAGTGCCATATGGGGATCCTTTATTTTATGCATGATTGTTAGTAAACTCATAACTTCTCTAAAAAAGAGAGAAAGAGGAATTTGCCCCCCCCCCAATGTTATTAGAAGAATATTTTAAATTTCAGAGTGGCTTTTTTTTTTGGTTTATCATTTGCTGTTGATTTATCACATTTTTGTATTGTAGAAAGAAAATGTGGGCCTATAACTTTTTGCTATGTTATATTTTTAAAGATTTCCTTTGTAGCTTAATATTCCACATAAAATTTATAAATACTTGGAATTATAGAGAATAAAGCCTATTTTCTGATTTTTGGAGCTACTGCATGCTTATTATATTTTACTTTATTAATGTTATTAAGAGTGGAATGTTAGTCTTTGTATTAGTTAGGGTTCTCTAGAGAAACAGAATCAACAGGGAACACTCACAATATAAAATTTATAAAAGTGCCTCACATGACCATGGGAACACAGAGTCCAAAATCTGCATGGCAGGCTGTGAAGCTGACGATTCCAATGGAGGGTCTGGGCGAATTCTGCAGGAGAGGCTTGCTGAACGAAGCAGGAAGAGAGCCTGTCTCTTCTGAATCCTCCTTAAAAGTCTTCCAGTGATTAGACTGAGCATCACTCATTGCAGAAGACCCTCCCCTCAGTGATTACAAATGGAATTGGCTGTGGATGCAGCTGACATGATCATGATCTAATTCTATGAAATGCCTCATTGCAACAGACAGACCAGCACTTGCCCAAACAGACAAACAGGTACCACCACTTGGCCAAGTTGACACATGAAGCTGACCATGACAGTCCACCCCTTGTCAACTTGGCAGCTATATATATCACATTAAACCATACCTAATTTCTAAATAAAAAACATTGAAACATTTTTTCTTTCACCCAACAATACTCAACTGTCCTGCATATAACTGGAAACACAGTAACTCTCTCTAGAATAGGGTACAAGTCCTTGGGTAATATCATTCTTAAACTTGATATCTTACAACTTAAATAGTATAACAGGAACAAAACAGCATCACAGTCTTCATTTCTGTAACTCATCACGTTGTCGTAGTTCATATTTATAACTACCTTCTTTCACTACCCATTCCATGTTCCCTTTACCCTCAGCAAGCACTTCAGCTGGCCGTGGTTCTTTGCCTGGTGGGGTGACCCAAACCTTCATTCCTGAAGCAGGCCATTGGTATTCCTGCCTGGATTGGGTTGTTGCAGTTTTCCATCGATTTTAATCACAGGGCATGGTAGTACTAAAAGACACCCTACGGGATCTCCTATATTCCAAGAAAACTCTTCTTTACTTCCATTGTATAGTTGCAGTCCTATTTCCCCCGATAGTCAGGGTCAGTCACCCCAGACAATAATGTAATCCCCTTCTTGGTTTGTTGATCCAGGGGCATAAGTAACCCAAAGTGACCAGGTGGCAGTTTCAATTAGATTCCAGTTCAATGGAATCATTGTTGTTTCTCCTGGTGGAAGCACTCTGCCTTTTGGAACTAAAACCTGTAGACCAGCAGAGCTCAGGTTCACAGGGACAGGAAGCAAAAATTTTCCTAGTGGATCACTAGGGGTAATAGTGAGTGGTGCCACTCCCATTTCCACCCCTTGGTTCCTGGCTATGGGAGAAACAGCACCATACAGCGGATGCTGATTCAGAGCATATACAGAATCCTGGAGAACATTACCCCAGCCTTTCAAGGTATTGCCACCTAGGTGGCACCGTAATTGAGTTTTCAAAAGTCCATTCCACCGTTCTATCAATCCAGCTGCTTCTCTATGATGGGGAACATGGTAAGACCAGAGAATCCCATGAGCATGTGCCCATTCCCGCACCTCATTTGCTGTGAAGTGTGTTCCTTGATCCGAAGCAATGCTGTGTGGAATACCATGATGATGGATAAGGCATTCTGTAAGCCCACGGATGGTAGTTTTGACAGAAGCATTGCATGCAGGGAAAGCAAACCCATATCCAGAGTATGTGTCTATTCCAGTTAGAACAAATCACTGCCTGTTCCCTGAAGGGAGTGGTCCAATGTAATCAACTTGCCACCAAGTAGCTGGCTGGTCACCTTGGGGAATGGTGCAATATTGGGGACTGAGTGTAGGTTTCTGCTGCTAGCAGATTGGGCACTCAGCAGTGGCTGTAGCCAGGTCAGCCTTGGTGAGTGGAAGTCCATGTTGCTGAGCCCATGCATAACCTCCATCCCTACCACCATGAGCCCATTGGGCAATGACAGGAGTTGCTGGGGAAAGAGGCTGATTGGTATCCACAGAATGGATCATCTTATCCACTTGATTATTAAAACCTTCCTCTGCTGAAGTCACCCTCTGGTGAACATTCACATGGGACACAAATATGTTCATGTTTATAGCCCACTCAGGAAGGTCTATCCACATACTTCTTCCCCAGACCTCTTTGTCACCAGTTTTCCAATTATGGTCTTTCCAAGCCCCTGACTATCCAGCCAAACCATTAGCAACAGCCCATGAGTCGGTATACAAATGCACCTCTGGCCAGTTTTCCTTCCAAGCACAATGAACAACCAGGTGCACTGCTCGAAGTTCTCCCCACTAGGAGGATTTTCCCTCACCACCGTCCTTCAAGGACACCCCAGAAAGGTCTTGTAGTACTGCAACTGTCCACTTTCAGGTGGTACCTGCATATCGTTGCTGAACCATCTGTAAACGAGGCCCGAGTTTTCTCTTCCTCGGTCAAGTCACTGTAAGGAACTCCCCAAAAGGCCATAGCTCTGGTCTGGGAAAGAGAAGGTAATGTGGCAGGAGTGGAGACCATGGGCATTTGGACCACTGCTTCAGGTAACTTACTTGTGCCTTCAGGATCTGCTCTGGCCCTATCTCATATATACCATTTCCATTTTACAATAGAGTGCTCCTGTGCATGCCCAACTTTATAGCTTGGTGGGTCAGACAACACCCAGCTCATGATAGGCAACTCAGGTCTCATGGTAACTTGGTGACCCATGGTTAAGTGTTCAGTCTCTCCTAAGGCCCAGTGGCAGGCCGAATGCTGTTTCTCAAAAGGAGAGTAGTTATCTGCAGCAGATGGTAAGGCTCTTCTCCAAAATCCTAAGGGTCTGTGTTGTGATTCTCCAATACAGGCCTGCCAAAGGCTCCAGACAGCATTTCTATTTGCCACTGACACTTCTAACATCATTGGATCTGCTGCATCATATGGCCCAAGTGCAGAACAGCTTATACAGCAGCCTGGACCTGTCGCAGTGCCTCCTCTTGTTCAGGTCTCTACTCAAAATTAGCAGCTTTTCTGGTCACTCGATAAATGGGCCAGAGTAGCACACCCAAATGAGGAATATGTTGTCACCGAAATCCAAAGAGACCAACTAGGCGTTGTGCCTCTTTATTTGGTTTTAGGAGGGGCCAGAGGCAGCAACTTATCCTTCACTTTAGAAGGGATATCTCGACATGCCCCACACCACTGGACACCTAGACATTTCACTGAGGTAGAAGGCCCCGGTATTTTTGTTGGATTTATCTCCCATCCTCTGACACACAAATGCCTTACCAGTAAGTCTAGAATAGTTGCTACTTCTTGCTCACTAGGTCCAATCAACATGATATCATCAATATAATGGACCAGTTTGATGTCTAGTGGGAGGGAGAAACGATCAAGGTCCCTGTGGACAAGATTATGACATAGGGCTGGAGAGTTGATATACCCCTGAGGTAGGACAGTGAAAGTATATTTCTGACATTACCAGCTGAAAGCAAACTGTTTCTGGTGGTCCTTAATAATAGCTATTGAAAAAAAAGCATTTGCCAGATCAATAGCTGCATACCAGGGGATGTAGTGATTTGCTCAAACAATGATACCACATCTGGAACAGCAGCTACAATTGGAGTTACCACCTGGTTGAGCTTATGATAATCTACTGTCATCCTCCAAGACCCATCTGTTTTCTGCACAGGCTAAATAGAAGAGTTGAATGGGGATGTGGTGGGAATCACCACCCCTGCAAACTTCAAGTCCTTAAGAGTGGCAATAATCTCTGCAATCCCTCCAGGAATCCATTATTGCTTCTGATTTACTATTTTGCTAGGTAGGGGAAGTTCTAATGGCTTCCACTTGGCCTTTCCCAACATAATAGCCCTCACTCCACAAGTTATAGAGCGAATGTGGGGATTCTCCCAGTTGCTCAGTATGTCTATACCAATTATACATTCTGGAACTGGGGGAATAGCTACAGAATGTGTCTGGGGGGCTGTGAGATGGACCTGAATTAAAACTCCATTGATCATCTGGCTTCCATAAGCCCCACTCTGACTGGTGGAACACAGTGACGTTTTGGGTCCCCTGGAATTAATGTCACTTCTGAACCAGTCTAATAATCCCCGAAATATCTGATCATTTCCTTTTCCCCAATGCAGTTACTTTTCTAAAAGGCCATTGGTCTCCTTGAGGAAGGCTTGGAAGAAGATTAACAGTATAAATTTGTGGCAGTGTAACGGGGTTCTCCCCCACAGGGACCTGGCCTCCCCTTCATTCAAGGGGCTCTGGGTCTGTAAACTGTCTTAATTCTGGAAATTGATTAAGGGGCCATGACTGTTTTTGTAATTCAGGTTAGACTTCTGTTCACCTGACCTAGAACTCTTTTGTTTATACAGCTCAAACAAGAATTTAGTAGACTGCCCTTCTATTGTATTTCTAGGTACCCCATGATTTACTAGCCAATGCCACAAATCTCTGCGTGTCATATAATTTTGATGCCTCCTTTGAGTTTGCTGTCTATTATAATAGCCACATCTACCCTGTCTTTGGTGATTAAGTGCTGCCACCTGGCTTCTGCCAACTCAGGATCCCATCATCCCCATTGTGTTGAAGGATTCCAGCTCAGTGACAGCAGATCCTACAGTAATATCTGACCTACAGAGAAGTGCAACTACAGACTCTTCAGGGATGATGATGCTAGTCTCACAAATTTATTTCTCACTGTTCTGGTAAAAGGTACATCCTCCGGACATTCCTGGGGTGTAAGAGCCAGCTTTGCATGATAAATCCACTCTAACATTCCAATCTCTCTAAGCCTCTGGATCCCCTCATCTACATTATACCAGAGCAGTTCTGGCATTTCAACCTCAGGTAATGTCGGCCACCTTTTGATACATGTTTCAACCAACCATCCAAACAAACAATTAATGCCTTTTCTAATCCCTCAAGCTATAACATCGAATGGAGAATCTCTGCTTAGTGGGCCCATATCAATAAATGCAGCCTGATCCAGCCTTATATTCCTTCCACCATCATCCCACACCCTTAAAATCCATTGCCACACATATTCCCCTGATTTCTGTCTATATAAATTGGAAAACTCACACAGTTCTTTTGGAGTATAACGTGCCTCCTCATGTGTGATACTTTGTACCTCACCTTTGGGGCCTGTTGGGACTTTAGTCTAGTTGTAGGTCTGGAGGAAATGAGGGGTGGTGGGGTTGGGTTATGAAAAGAATTAGAAATATCTTCTAAGCCATTTTCTTCAGGGTCTTCATTTGCCGTTTTGTCTGGTGAAACAGGATTAATCCGTCTAGGGCTAATCTCTTGAGGAGGAGGTTGGGTGGCCAACCCTTCAAGGCAGGCTGGAGGTGGGGCAGCTATGTCTTCATGGAAAACCATTACAGGGTTATCTAGAGAAGACTCAGCAGGACCTAGGGTTTCAACCTCACCCTTGACATCATTATCTATCCATATGTCACCATCCTATTTTTCAGGATCCCACTCCTTTCCAATTATTGCCCTCACTTTAATGACAGACATCATGCAACATTGAGATTTTAGTTTATATTGTAAAGTTGGTACTCTAACAATAAGATTCTGCATCTGATTTTCAGAGATCTCAAGTCTATGACTACAGGAAATAAGATTTTCCTTCAGGATGCTCATAGAAACTTCTACATCTGTCAGATCGCACTTAAGCTTCTCATTTGAAGCCTTAAGCCCATCCCTTTCACTCCTTAATGTAGCCAGTGTATCTAACAACAACCAGCCAACATCTCTATACCTCTTATTTCCACAACACTCTGTAAAGGTGTCAAAAACATTATCCCCCAGAGCCTGGCTTCATACAAGCAAGGCATTAGGAGAATCAAATGATGATATTTTGACCATCCCTTTTGCCAACTCACTCCATGGATTGGGAGTGTCATTCTGATTATGGAAATCAGAGTCCTTAGTGCTTTTGAGTCCAGTCAGAGTAGAAAACCATTTATAAAAATCCATTTTTAAGATTCTGTTTCATAAGAACCACTCTTGGTACCAAGATGTATTAGTTAGGTTTCTCTAGAGAAACAAAATCAACAGGGAACACTCACAATATAAAATTTATAAAAGTGCCTCACGTGACCACGAGAATGCAGAGTCCAAAATCCGCATGGCAGGCTGTAAAGCCGACGATTCCAATGGAGGGTCTGGACGAACTCCACGGAAGATGCTTGCTGGCTGAAGCACTAAGAGAGCATGTCTCTTCTGAATCCTCCTTAAAAGACTTCCAGTGATTAGACTGAGCATTACTCATTGCAGAAGACACTCCCCTTGGCTGATTACAAATGGAATCAGCTGTGGATGCAGCTGACATGACCATGATATAATTCTATGAAATGTCCTCATTGCAACAGACAGGCCAGCACTTGCCCCACCAGACAAACAGGTACCACTACTTGGCCAAGTTGACACATGAAGCTGACCATGATAGTCTTTAGTTACCATTTTTGTCAATTTTACAATGACTAAGCAGTTTGGATTTATATATTCTTGTTATGTGTTATGCAGCTCTTTTTATGAAAGTTATTTCATTTTTTGATGAATTGCTAAGTTTATAAATATAAAATAATATTTTTTCATTCTCATTTCATGTTTTTTTGGTTATTTCTTTGCTTTGACTTCACTTGTTACTTATTATTGGTATGCTGTTGTCTATGCTTTTTCTTTTAACTTGTCATTTTATTTTGGGTATGTCTCGTGAACAGCATTTGGATGTATTTTTTTTCATCCATTTACGTTTATTGTTATAGTTTCTGTATTTGGTTGTATTTTCACTTTGTACAATTCGTTCTGTTTTTTATGTTATCTTGCTATTGTTTCCCTTGGTTTCCATTTTTTTTTGTATATGAACTGTGTTTATTTTTTGCACTCATATTCTCCAGTGTAGTGGATGGTACATACACATATTTATCATCTGTTTTTATTTCTCTTTTACTGATTACTTATTATTTTTTCATAAATCCAAGAATGAAATAAGATTTTCTTCTATGATAGGCAAGATGCTTCTTCTTTCTTATTTTTTTCTATTCTTACTACTACCATAACACACACATATGAATGTATGCATGTGCTCATGCTCACACATAGTCTTACCCATACCCATGCTTACATTTTCTCATTGTTTGTATTTCATTCTGTAATTTGCATTCATTTTTTCAATCTAGGGTAGCAGTAACTTTTATCTTTACATTTATTTTTCTGTATCTGTCAAATATTGCCAATTTTTTAATATGTAGAATTCCAGTTTTTTAACCTTTTGCTTCTTTCTCATTAGGCTGTTTTACTTTTCCCAGGAAAGACATATAGGTTTTATATTTTCTGATTAAAATGTATTGTCATATTTTCCTCCTAAACTTTATTGATGTTGCTCCAATATTTGTTTTCACTTTTTTCCCCAGTAAGCCTGAGCCAAAGTTTTGTTTTTTTTTTACTATTAGTAAGGTGATGAGCAGTGACAAAGTTGGCTCAAATAAGGATAAAAGGAAATGATAGACATATACATGCTGTCAGTGGAAAAAAAAGAATGCTGTAGTAAGATTGAAAAGATGGATACAAAGCTGATTAATGCCCTACAAGGCAAGAAACTCTTGGGAGTTACCTTTTTTGCAAACAGATCCTTTGTTACTTATTAGTCTTTTATAAGTTAACATTAGAATTTAGAGGTTTTGGGCCCTAATCAATAATAAGTAGTAAGTCAAAGTTACCTTCCTTTTGGGCAGAGTCAGAAAACATTTTCCCATAGCTCCATTATTTTTTTTCCCCATTATTTGTTTTTAAAAGAAATTTTGACAGAAAGAACAACTGTGATTTTTTTTTGTGAAAAGTATAGTAGTGTGCTAATAGGAACTCAAGCATTAAGAGATTTCAAATAGATTTGAGTGATCTCTTATGCAAGGTTCAGCCAGATATTGCAAATTGCCACAGTATGTCAAACCCCAACCAACAGCATTGCTAAAAATCCTAAAGAATACCCTGGGTTCTAACTAGGACTCCATAAAAATTTTAGTTAGTAGGTATAGTTTTTCAGAAATGTAAAGCCTTCAGATTATTCCTATACCAAAGAAGCCCCGATATTCAGAGGTCCCAGTCTCTTCAAGAACATCAACCATTTCATTCCTCTGCCCCATAAGGTTAACACCCATTTTCAGCATGAAAAAGTATAAATGATCATTGCCCAGATATCCCTGAAGTTTGAGAGAATAATCAAATGAGAAAGAGGATATATGTGGCAGCCCAGGGGTTGGAATCCCATTCCTTTAGGGAAAAGGGTGGAGCCTTATTATTATTTTTTTTTATCTCTTTTTATCCTTTAGTTATCCTTACTGATAATCTTCTTTTCTACATCCTCCTTCAAGCCATTTCAGCCTGCAGAATCCTAGTGTTTTTTTTTAGGAAAGGTTTCTTGTTAATGAAGTCTCTTAGTTTCTGCTTATCCATGAATGTTTTAAACTCTCCCTCATTTTTGAAGACTAGTTTTGCCAGGTAAAGAATACTTGACTGGCAATTTTTCTCTTTTTGTATCTTAAATATATCATAGCACTGTTTTCTTACCTCCATGGCTTCTGATCAGAAATCAACACTGTTGTTTTGAGCATCCCTTGTATGTGGTAAATCATTTTCCTCTTGCTGCTTTCAGAAATCTCTCCTTATCTTTGGCATTTGGCATTCTGATTAATAGGTGCCTTGGAGTAGGTCTATTGGGTTTGTTCTGTTTGGAGTACATTGTGCATTTTGAATATGTATATTCATGTTTTTCATAAGAGTTGGGAAATTTTCAGCCATTATTTCCTCAAATGTTCTTTCTTCCCCTTTTCCCTTCTCTTCTTCTTCTGGGATACCCATGACATGTATGCTTGTGCCCTTCATGCTGTCATCAATTCCCTAATACCCTGCTCAATTTTTTTTTTCAGTTCTTTTTTCTCTGTGTCTTTCGGTGTGTACAATTTTTGATGTTCTGTCTTCTAGTTCACTGGTCCTTTCTTCTGTCTGATGAAATTGGCTGTTGTAAACTTCTGGTTATATTTTTAATCTTTTCATTTGTGCCTTTTGTTCCCTTCCTTCCTGTTATTTTTCTTTGCATGCTTTCAAATTCTTCTTTATGCTCATTCTTAGTATACCTTCTCTGGCCGTGTTTTCCCTCATCTCCTTTAATTGATTTCAGAGATTTATTTGAACATCTTTGATTAGTTCCAAATTCTGTGTCTCCTCCAACTTTTTAATTTGTTCCCTTTAGCCATATCTTCTTGTTTCTTAGAATGGCTTGTAATTTCTTGCTGATTTTTAAGCATCTGATTATATTGATTTGTTTACTGTGATGGTCACTTTCTTTCTCTCGCCTATGGTTACATTGTTGATTGGCTTTGTGTTAAGGCTCTTCTTTTCCACCTTATTCTAGATATCTAGAATTGCTCATATTTAACTGGAACAAAACAGGTCCAGGGACCCATGAAGGGAGTGCAGATCCATTTCATAGGGCCCTGGGGAGAGGGTCAGGAAAGACACCAAAAACCTTTTTTAAAAAACTTCACCTCTCCTAAGCTTCACCTTCCTGGCCTATCCTCTAGATGGCCCTTTTGGCAAACCTTTCCCTGAAGCCCTAATTAGCAAGTATGTTTTTATCCTCTACCAGGTGGTGTCCTACAGTGGCCACAGGAATACCTGTTCTGGGCAGGCTAGAACTGCCATTCAGAGCTGGAATCCAGGAGTTCAAACTTTCTGATAAGAAGCAGTGCCCAGCATTCAACCCTGTCCTTCCTCTTGTTCCAGGGGAGCAAGCCCTTCATGCCCCTCTCTGTCTGCTGCAGCTAGGCACCAACTATATTCAAGGCAATCTAGAGCATAGATGATGTGCTCTGGCATTGCAGTGAAGCAATTCAGATTTTTTTGCTATAGCTTCTCATTTTCCCCATCCTACTCTTTCTTGGATGCTGTACAGTACTCCTTTGGTCTTTGGTGCCCCAGAACCATTGATTCAGACAATTTCTGCCTCTCTGCTAGCTGCTTTTGTAGGAGGAGTGAATTCTGTATCTCTCTACTTTACCATCTTTCCTGGAAGCTCTGAAAGCTCTCCTCCGACCAATTTTAAAGCTGCATTGTCCCAGTTACTAAAACCTTTTAACTGTTCTGGAGTTTTGAGGAGGATGGCTCGTCTAGGTTTTGCTAATCTTCAAATATTCTTTAGCAGTCTGGATTGTTTTACACCACCATCTTTGTTGAATTTAAATCCCAGTTATGCAAACTGGAGTTATTTTCTTCTAGTCTGTGGGTTCACTTTTCATTCTCTTAATAGTGCTTTTCATAGAGGAAAACTTAATTTTAATTTTAATGAAATTTAACATCAATTCATCTATTCAGTCTTACACTTATGTTTCATATCTAAATGATCTTAGATACAAATCACTTAGATTTTCTTCCTGTGTTTTCTTCTGGAAATTTTGCTTTTTATGTGTAGGTTTATGAACCATTTTTATTTAATTTTTGTGAAAGGTATAAGGTCTTTGTCTAGGTCCATTTTTTTACCATGTGAATGTCCAGTTTTTCTTGCACCACTTATTGAAAAGGCTATCCTTTCTCTATTCAATTATCATTGCTTTTTGTCAAGAATCAGTTGTCTTTTCTTGTATGGTCTATTTCTGGACTCTTTATTCTGTTCCACTGGTCTGTTTGTTTATTCTTTTTCTAATATCACATTGTCTTGATTATTGTTGATTTATATTAAGTCTTGATGGCAGACCTCAGGCTATGTTGTGCTTTTTTCATATTGTGTTGACTATTCTGTATCTTTTACCTTGTCATCTAATAATTAGAATCACTTTGTCGATATCTATAAAATAACTTTGTGAGATTTTGATTGGGATTATATTGAATCATTAGGTCAATTTGTGAAGAAATGACATCTTAACAATATTGAGTCTTGCTATTTATGGACACAGAATATCTCAGCATTTATTCATTATCTGTGATTTCTTTCATCAGAATTTTTTAGTTTTCTGCCTATAAATCTTATACATGTATTGTTAAATTTATTCCTAATTACTCTCTTCTTGTGGTAATATAAATGGTATTGTGTTTTAAATTTTAAATTGTAGTTGTTCATTGTTGATATATAGGAAAGCAGTTGACTTTTTAATATTCACCTTATATCCTGAAGCCTTGTTATAATTACTTATTAGTTCCAGGAAGGTTTATTTGGTCAATTTTTTTAGGATTTTCTACATCATGTTATCTGCAAACAAGGACAGTTTTCTTTCTTTCCAATTTGTATATCTTTTCTTTTCTTATGTTATGATATTAGCTAGGATTTCGAGTTTCTTGTTAAATAAGAATAGTAAGAGGAAATTCTTTGCCCTTTCCCCAATCTTATGGGGAAAGTATATAGTTTCTTACCATTAAATATAATGTTAGCTGTAACATTGGAAAAAAATCCCTTGGTGCTTCTAGCATAGGAGAAGAAAAGTAACCATTTTGAAATACACCCAGGGGATACATAACCATTTTGAAATATACCCAGAATATTCTGTTCTCTTCTTGCCCTGAAGGGGGAATGTTCTTTATCAGAATATTTCCTTGCCCCTATCTGACATGGGGGAAGGAAAATACCCAACTCCACCCCCCTCTTGTCTTTCTGTGTCACTGAAGGGGGAAAATAGCCGAGAAGTACACAGCCAAGGACATAGGCCCACTAAAAATGATACAGGATTATTAAATAGCTCCCTTTCCTTCATACCTTACAACCACATCACCAAGATCCCTTAGACTCTATTTAAGGAATTTTTAGGGAAACCCAAAGATAATAGGGGAAATGAAAACAAGAATTCCAAAGGAAATAGAAGTCTCAGATACCAATAGTACTGCATAATTTTCAGTAGACATAACTCTTATCCACTTAAACATAAATCCTCACATTAAAGGCCCATTTACTTTAGTTCCTGTTACTCTGTACATCATGTCTAGTTTTCAACAAAAAATTACATGTTAAAAAGCAAAAAAGAACAAAAAACAAAACCCCACAAAAGTCAGCACCAAAACAAAAAATTCATCATATGCAGAGATTCAGTAAGAGTAGAGACAGACTCAGGTATCACAGAGAGTTTGGGAATTTTAAATAGCTATGATTATTATGCAAAGGAATCTACTCAAAAAGTGGAAAATATGCAAGAACAGGTGGGTAGTGTCATTAGTGAGATGGAATCTCTGAGAGAGAATCAAAAGGGAATTCTAGAAATAAAAAATAGAAATGAAGAATGCTTTCAATGGATTCATCAGTAGATTGTGCATGATTAAGGATAAAATTAGTGAGCTTGAAAGTATGTAAATAGACATTTCCCAAGCTGAAATGCAAATAAAATAGAAAGAAAATACAGAATAGAATATCAAAGAGCTGTGTAAGAATTACAAAAGATATAACATACCTGAAACTGGAAAACTTGAAGAAGAAAGAGAGAAGAGCAGAAGAGATGTTTGAGGTAATAATGGGTAATTGGAATACCAGAAGGAGAAGAAAGAGACTAGAGCAGAAGAAATATTTGAAGTAATAATGGGTGAGTTTGCCAATATTAATGAGAGACCGCAAACCATAGATCCAGAGTCCTCAGAGAACACCCAGTAAGATAAATACCAAAAAATCTACATCTAGGCATACCATTTTCAAACTGCTGAAAACTGAAGACAAAAAGAATATCTTGAAAGAAAGTAGACAAGTACATTCTACCCACTCTACCTTAGACGAAAAAGGGGAAGAATTACTTAACATTTTTCTTTCCAAAATATTTAAGCAGGAAAAGAACAGAATGAAATAGTTGAAGTGTTAAAAAAAAAAGAAAAAAGGCCCTCCAACACAGAATTCTGTATCTAACAAAATTATTCTTCAAAAGTGAAGGAGAAGTGAAGTCTTTCAGTGAGTTTAAAAATTATGCTTTTGGTAGTAACTGATGCTTTTGGCCTTATAATTAAGTTTAATATCGCTCATTTTACCGTTTTCAGCTTAATGAGTTTTTATTGTTTCCACTATTTTTTTTCCAGAGAAATTAACTTCCTTCCCCAATATTTTTTCTTTATTATTTTATTATTATTTTTTTCCATTTTCATTCTTTTAGAAAGTAAAAAATATCTTCTTTCTTTTCTGTATTAATAGTGATAAATAAATTTTAAGAAATTCACTCTGTGACTTAATTGGCATCAAATTATTATTTGTGTTTATAATCAGAAATGTCAGATAGGGTTGAGAGTCTCTGGTTTTCATGGGCCCTTACCAGTACAGAGGGGCTTCAGTTTGGGGCCTGGTGGGCCTACTAATACAACATGATAGATTATAATTTAACACAAGGTGTTTTGGAGGATGGAAAAGCAAAATTATATTTGATATCTTCTTTTCTCTTCTTATTGTTGCTACCTAGGTAAAAAGGATTTAGATAAAATTTTTATGTTAACCTATGAAAGTATTTTTGGTATAAAATGAGTTGTATTATTTTGGTGGTCATCATTAATCATATGCATATATATCTAGCGGGAGATAAGAGGTCTTTAATGAGGTGATTTCTAGAACTTAAGTTACTAGGGTCTATATTGATTGGACTTATACAAAAAAAGCATAGAAACTGTGCTAGCAGTGGTTTTACAGCCATGTGGCTAAGCCATGACTGGCATCTGTATGCTACATTTATAAACTGTGGCACGGCCACTTTGATAAATTTTATTCATATGAAAAAGATTTGCAGTAATTTTATAAATAAATTAAAAAGCCATGTTTTTTTGTTAGTTGTTGGTAGGGGTTACAAGCCTCAGAAAAACTTTCTGTATGAAAGTAAGAAATCTTCTGCTTGGTCTCATATTTACACTAACATTTTATTTTTTATGTAATGTAAAACACAGCATCCTCTAGTCTCATGAAGAGTTTAATAGTAGTTAAAGTTCCAGATTGTATGATTTTGGTATATTCCATAGTAAATCTGCTTAATTTGCTTGCCAGAGATTTTAGAAACACTGTATAGCCAAAGGTAAGGAGTTGCTTGTGTAGATTGGGCTTTTCTGTTTTATAAATTTAATATTTCAATAGTACAATGCTACTTATTGCCAAATATTTCCTCTGATAAACTTTTTCAGACATACTGTAATTGAAGCTGTGAACTTCTTTTAGAAATGAAGCTCTTAGTCTCAAAGAAAATCATCTGTACTGGTAGGAAAAGTGCCTTTGCGTTTTGGGTTTCTGATTTTCTATTCCATGAAGGATATAGGAGCTAATTTGTTGATGGATGCGTGGGAGAAGTCAGTTCTTCAATTGGGCAGTAGCCAGCAGGAAAGTGTTTTGTTTTTCACTAGCTGTGATGGGCTTTGCCAATCACTAAGCAACGCCTTGGTCCTTTGGTTCTGGAGATCATTCCTGTCAGGCCACTGACTTTGCTTTCATCCTTCTTGGAAAATACATGCAATTTTACATCTTCCTTCCTCATTTCGAATACTGGGCTTTTCTGATAATTGTAATTTGACTCTGTGTTTTCACAGTTTCAGTGAAGTTATTATTTTCTGTGTATCTTAGTTTGGGGAAGGAAAAGCTCAATTTTCTTAGTTGCTTATTAAAGAATATAAAAGGGAAACCATGTTTTTTTTTCCTTTTTTTTTTGTAACAGTAGGGGGATATGCTGCTGTGTTCTTTGCAGAAGAACTTAGAACTTTGAACTTAGAACTTTGCTTGGATTTAGTTTCTTTGCACATTTAATCTCTTTATCGCCTATATTTCACAACTAAGTTTGGAGTACTGAATTGGGCTATTGCCCAAATAAAAAAAGGATCTTTATAAATAAATTAAATCTTACTGTATAAGCTAACATTCAATGGCAAAATTAGAATCAATTGATATGTGAGAAGAAATGCAAGAAATAGGACAATATTTATCGTATGCTATGCACTAGCATCATTGCTTCGTTAGAATCTTAAATTCTAAAAAGTAATATTGGTAATTTAGTCATAATTTTTGAAGTGTTTAGTGTATCATACTTAATAATTTAGAAAACTTCACTAACTTCCTACAACTTGAAAAAACATTTGGGAGAGTGGTGGTGCATTTTTCAAGAGAACAGAAGGTTAATTGAAATTACTATAAAGGGTTGAAAAATATAATACAGTTTAATTCATTAGTTTAGAGCCTGTGTTCTGATTAGGATTTATGCTCTAATCTTGATAAGACTTTGCTTAGTGCAAGAAAGAAAGTTTATACTTTTTTTACTGTAGTTTGTCAAGAAATCATCTTTAAAATGTTTTTAGTTAGCACTAAATTTTTTTAATATTTATAGATAATTAGCATGTATTACATATTTTGAAGGTGTTTTATGAGCCTACATCTATTGTCTAATTAGTATTCTTTCACCATAGCAATGCCCTAGGGATCCATATAGTAATAATAGCTAATATTTATATCTCATATTATGCACAAGGCATTATTCAAACTTATTTAATTTTTCTAAGAATTGTTAGGAACAGTTACTATTATTATTACTCCCATCTTACAAATGATGAAACTGAGGCACAGAGAGACCAAGTAGCATGCCTGAGCTCACAATCAGACACGTACATGACTAATTATAGCATAGCTTGATTGTGTTAAAAATATAGAAAAGCGGAAGTTGAATAGACCTTTTAGAGTATGTTGTCCAGTATACTGCCAGAAGTCCTGTCCCTTTTATCTCTACTAAAAAAGCTCTCGTGCTTTTCCCTTCTCCCAAACATTTGTTTCCTATCTAACAAAAAATATATTATACAAATTATAATGGTGAACACCTGAAAACCAGAAAGCAGACGCTATTTAAAAGGGATTATTTTTTGGAGTAGAAAGAACTGGATGTATTCTTTCTTTTTAGAAAGTCTCAGGTCAAAAACTTGATTCTAAAAATCAAGTTGAGTCTTTGTAAAAATAATGACGTCACCAAATGATGTCTTTCATTTAAATCTAAAATAGTTTAGATGTGTTAGATTTAAAACAATCTTTTAGAATGAATGAACAGTGGAAGGTCAAGTACTAGGTATTTTATGTAAGAATAGTGTTCTCTTTTTTCTTTTTATATAAAGGAAAAGTTATGGTTTGTAAATTAGAAATTAATAGTATTTCTGTAGTCAAAATAAAGTGAAAGAATTAGTATCATTTGGCTTTGGATGTAGTGTTTGAGAATGCTACCTCTTACCTTCCACTTATATTCATTTTGAATAGCAAATTTGTCTCCTCTTTTTATTTCATCTTGTTGCCTTAATATGTTAAATGAGCAGGTACATTTCATTTTACTTGAACATTTCTGAAAGGAAAATTATTCTGATTTTGAGCTTATACAATGTTACATTTAGGAATGAATCTTGCCATAACTTTGAAGTCTTCATAGTAAAAAAAATTCCTCAATCCCCTTTAAAAAAGTTTTAACTTTGTTAATGATGTAGCAAGCATATATGACATCTGCCAAGGTCTGTAGCTGGAAAAAAACATGGCCCACTTTCCAAAGCCTCAGCTCTGACCATCCTGTATGAATCCTGCATGGGGCTGATGAGTGAGCAAGCAGCAGGGACAGTTTCTAAAGAAATTATATGTAGATGGTAGACTATTTAAAATTTAACAGAAATATATAAAAAATTAAAACACGATCACATTAGGAGTAATGGAGGGATAGAGTTTAAAAAGCTTTATGACTGCTTTTTCAATTTCTGCAGGCTGCCAGATGGTAGGAAATGCTTTGTTCTTCCCTCCAACCCATCTGTTGTTCTTTAGTATAAGTGACATCACTGCAACTACTGCAACCATTAAAGTCTCACCAAATAAAAATGGCAAAATTTAGAACTTATTAAACAGTTTTATGGAAAGAAAATTACAAGAATCAAAGGTATAGTTTGTTGGAGGATTTGCTCTTTTTAATTTTTTTTTTAGTTTTTGGCATGTGTGGCATAGTATGGCATGATAGGAGTAATGTCCAGGAATGATGTTCTCTAAGAATAAAACCAATTTCTCTTTAAGTTCGCATAGAAAGTTTTTCATGATTTAAAATGAAACGTAGGGAATTATTTGTTTATCAATGAAGTAAATTATTTTTGAAAAGGGATATAATATAGGTGATTCATTAAACCTATGCATTTGTTTTATTCCTTCTTTTTTTTCAGACTATTTTATCTTTGCCAGAAATGGGGATGTGTATTACTGTTTTATACCCCAAAATTACTTTAAAGAAAATGATACCAGTTATTTGTACCAATTTCACATCAGCAAATATCTCATTTTTTGTCATTAAAAAGTAGGGTGCCGGGTGGTGCAGCAGTGGCTCAGTGGCAGAATTCTCTTCTTCCATGCCGGAGACCTGGGTTCGACTCCTGGAGCCTGCCCATACAAACAACAACAACAACAAAAAAAAACAAACAAAAAAGTAGGGTGCCAAGCACCTACTTTTAGTTATCAAACAGAACTTGTGTATACTAGCATGGAATTTAGATAGTGAATTTTTAAGTCTTAATCATCAGTCATAAACCTTAAGGAAATTTTCAATTGATTATTCATCTTAACTCTATTTTCCTTTGATTTCCTTAATTACTTGGAGTCTAGAAATTGTTTTTTTAAGGTAAATTAAATAAAGTTTTGTTAAGATCAGAATAATTTTTCTTCAAGTTCTGCCCATTTTTAAATGCTATTATTTAAAATACTTTAGAGAAGTCAAGCAGTAGTTACATATCGCTTTTAGGGAGACTGTTAACACCTTTCTTGTGTTCTCCCTCATCCCTCCCAAATATATATCTTTCTTCCAACTTGTATATATTTCATGAAAATTTGTATTTATTTCGAAAATGTCTTTCAAGATTATGTCATCTTTGAGTTTAGGAAATCCAATTATGAGTAGAAGTATTACTTTACCTTTAGGGATTTTAAAACAATTTAATATAATACCTTGAGTTTTAGTAAATCTCTTTCTTAAATCATATGAAACATCTAAGTGATATTCAAATATGTAGTAAAATTTACTAGAAGCCCATTGAGTTCTAGAATGTTTACTTTTTTAAGGACAAGCTGACTTGAATACCAGTGTTAGGTAGGTTGACTCAGTAACTATGCAGCATAGAAAAGGACATTTGTCATCTGGCGTGGATTCTACTAAAACTCTGCCCCCCAATCTAGGTTCTTTCTGTGGCTAAGATTGGAGCCATATGGTTTGTAGTCTTTAGTTACACTCCAGTTTCAAGTCTTTAGGTAGACCTACTTGTTCCTGCGGAGGTTTTCCCCTGGAAGTAGACTTATAGAATGGCATGTCTTCCTATCACATCTGGGCCACCCTTATTCACCTTCTTCATGCTTGGTAATGAGTTGGTATTCAATGAATGTTATTTAAATGAATAAATGACTGAAGGAATAGATTGAAAACGAGTGACTCACTTGTTCTTAGAAAAGGGGTTGAAGGTAAATTGCTTTAGGTCCTGAACACTTTGTCTATGGAAAGTTAAAAGAGCATTTAGTTTGGCTACTTAGAAATTGTTTTTGGCCAAAAAACCATTTGTTGCAATAGTAGGTTAAAACTATGGCCTAAACCAAAGATTTTAAATATTGTGTGAATTTAATTTAGTTTTGATAATGTTGTCTTCTCTTCATTTAGATGATGATTTGTTCATGGAAACATTTATTCGTTTGTTTGTTTAGGTAAAACATTTTATTGCTATTTTTATTGCTATTTTTATTCTGTCAGACATAGGCGAGTTTACCTCATAAGGAGTTCTTAGACCCATATTTTATAAGGTGCATGATTGCAACTTGAATTTCTTATGTGTATAATTAATATTTAATGTGCTAATGAATATGCCTTTACTATTGCTTTAGGTTGTAGAAAAAATTTAAATTATTATGTTTTTATTGGCCTTGGCTTTATTTTATGCCAGCAGTCATGAGCTCATGTATTTGAATTTACAAAATTACTAGTAACACTTTCAACAAAGTAGACTAAGTTATTTTCTAATGGACTATGGTAAAATTTCTTTCACTTATACATTTTGCATGATAATATTTTATATTCTTATCAAACTTGTATAAATATATATCAGCACTGACCATTGAAATATTGTGGTAGCTTCAGGTGTCAATTTAGCCAGCTGATGGTGTCTAGTTCTGTTGCTGTGTAATTGAATCATTAGCATGTGAAACTCATCTATGCCTGATTACATGTGCAGTCTCTAAGGGGAGTGCCTTTCTTAAGAGTGATGTTTAATTTAATTCATGGGAAGCTTAAAAGAGAGAGCTCAGTGCAGCACAGCCCAAGCAGCTCAGCATACCTCATCTCAGCTCTCACAGCTCAGCCCAGACTTTTGGAGATGCAGAAAGGAATTGCCCCAGGGAAAGGGGAGGGAACCCAGAAGCCTGGAGAGAAGGCCAGCAGAGATACTCTTGTGCCTTCCCGTGTAAGACAGAACCTCAAATGAAAGTTAGCTGCCTTTCCTCTGAAGAACTATACATTTTTAACAAATAAATCCCCTTTTATTAAAAGCCAATCCATCTCTGGTATGTTGCATTCTGGCAGTTTTGGCAGACTAGGACAAATATGTAAATATAAGAAATTGAAAACAGAAGGATTATAGCAAAAAATTGATG
The DNA here is from genome assembly GCA_004026745.1 of Myrmecophaga tridactyla. Lineage (NCBI taxonomy): Eukaryota > Metazoa > Chordata > Mammalia > Pilosa > Myrmecophagidae > Myrmecophaga > Myrmecophaga tridactyla. The sequence continues at coordinate 17,973 of PVIY010010670.1, read as the reverse complement.
TCAGAAATATACTATACTCTGATGTTCTCTGGGAAAAGTGTTAGAGTTTTAATAGTGTAGTGGACAAACAAAAAACACATAGACAAAAAAATTTTCTGTAATTTGTCATGGGAGAAGATGACTAAATGCAAGCTTTATAATGTAGACTTCTGTTGTTTTTACTGATATCCTGTTTCTTTTCTTTTCTTTTTCTTTTTTACTTCAGTGTGTTTACTAAGAATAGGAATTTTCTTTTACATAACCACAATACAGTTATCAAAATCAGAAAATTTAACAACCATATAGAATTAGTCTATACCTTAATCAAATTTCTCGGATTGTCCCAAAACTATCGATTATTTAATTTTTTTTTCCTGTTCAGGATCTAATCTAGACTCATATGTTAAATTAATTTCCAATTACATATAAAATTTTAAGGGAGAAAATGGCTTTTTTTTTTCAGGATCTACTTGAGTTTAGAATGCAATATTTTTGCTCATACTGGCAGATTATGATAGCAAAGAAGAGAAAAAGACTCATGCTCTTATACAGGACTACTGTGCTTCCTATTGTTTTTTTATTTGCACACCTGTCAGAACCTCTACTCAGATTGAGGCCTCAGAGTACTTATACCCACTTTCCACCCATTGGTGGCTGGAAGTGCTTCTGGAGGATGAGATGATAATGTCTGCTTGTAATTGTTTACATTTCCCAGAGATTGTCAAGAAGGTGGACTCAGACTCCACGTGGAAGGAAAGGCTCACTCTGAAGTGGTTTTTGTGAAGTAAATGTTACTGATGTTAGTCATTAATCATATTTATTTCAAGTTTCTATTTTAATATAATTAACACAGTTATCCCCATCTTACAATTACAAAAATACAGAATATTAGCCTTTCACTAATTTTAGCCTTTAATGAGTTGAAGGGCTAATTATCTCAACATTAGCTGAGGGAGAAGAGCGAGACCATCTCTTTTGTCCCTTTGGCATTCCTTGAAATTTTTTATATCGATAGCCCTATGTTTCTTTTCTTTTTTTTTAAGAGCACTTGTATCATGCTAATAGTACAAAGTTCCCATTCCCCAACTCCCCACAGTTTTCCCTATTATTAACATTTTACATTAGTGTGGTTCCATTGTTATAATTGATGAAACGGTATTATTATAATTATGCTACTATTAACTGTAGTTCATAGTTTATATTCAGGTTACAATAAGGTTTTCTCCTTGTATTGTATAAAATACCTTCTTTTGAGGTTGTATAATATCATTTAGGAAACAGTAAGTATAGAAAGTTTATAATAAAATTAAGTAACTTAGGATAGTGTACTGTCTGTGTTTTCCTTCTGTTTACCTTTTCTGTATATCTAAGTACTCTTGTGTCTTGCTTAATCAATAGATAGCACTTATGCCAGTAGACCATCTGGGCCATAGTAATTCATTTACTTTTATTTTCTATAATTACTAGTAGTAATTTCTATTACTTACTATTTCCCCCCAATATCTCCTTTTATTCTCAATTATATACCTCACCATTTCATTACCTTTTGCTTTTAGGATACTTGATTAGTTTTTCCCCTAAATGAAGAGACGTCTGAACCAAATTTTATGTGACTTTAATGTGACTTGTAGAAATATTTTAATGCTACTTTAAATTTTCAGTGGAGCACATTTTGCATTGCCCTTATGTAGAGGTTTTCCTAAAGACTCTTTCTCCCTTTCTCTCAGAGTGGCCTAGAACCTCTGAACTGAAAGCACAGGAACATAGGACTGTGAATCTTAGTTTAATATATACCATATTAGAAGCCAATACAAGTAAATAATTTATTCTGTATTATATGCTACTGTTTAACTTTTATCTGGCCAGTGAGTAGCAATTATTACTTCTAATATATTTCCATTTAGAACTATTTATTACTATCAGGAGCAGAGGACCACCGCCTCCCCCAGGCATATTACTTTCATTCATTCATTCATTCGCTTATCTACATATTTATATTTCCTCCCCTTCACAGTTGATGGTGCGTGGGTGTGGCTGTTTTGCAGAAGAGGGGAGGAGAAATGAGTCCTTGGCTGGAAGCTACCCTTGATTTAAGGCTTAAGCATTATTAATAGACTGGATCTACTCTTTCACTTTTGGTAATACAGGTCTGACCCTTTTAGCTGCTGATACCTGAACTTTAAGTGCCAAGATTCAATGTAATAAGTTAGAGTTATGGTCTTATAAATAAATCACATTTATAAGCTTTTATGCAGTTATAGCCATGCTTGATTATATATTCAAAAAGTCCAAACATGACAAACATTTAAAAAAGAATTTATACTCATGAAGCCAAATTTGATTTTCTAAGTAATGACCAATTCATCTGGAAATTCAAGTGGTTGCTTTTAGTGTTCATCTATGTAATCTGATACAATAACAATTTTTTAGCTACGCTGTACTATTCTGTGCTTCATTGCAAGTGATCTTCTTGATGATAAATTTATTTTGTCTAATGTGTTTTTTTCGAATAGTCTTTTCTTTCTTAAGAAAGAAACTTGCTCTAGTTGGAAGTAACTTAATAATATATTTACCATTAGAATGAGACCAATATGATCTTTTATTTAGTTGGGAGCTTTTTATTTATCAAGTCCCATCCGAGTGGACATATTGAACATTTTGAAATATGGTTTTATATTAGGAGCCATGCAGAGACATTATATAATCTCACAGACTTCTGCCTTTAAAGCAAGCAGTATTGGAATTTGTACATAAATGATGATGTTGGATGTAAAGTCTGATTCAAAGAGGCAGAAATTCAGAGGGATTTTTTCCTACCTAACTGATAATGTTAGAAAAGATAGATATGAATTATCATTCATTTTCAAAAGTAAAATTCTTAACCATAATTGATAATTTCCTGATATTTTTCTCTTTTTTTCTTGTGTCATAACATTCAGGTATTCAGACACTTTTTTTTGGTATTTAATTTTAGATTTTAAATGGGAAAATTGCTGAAAAATAGTTTTAAAATTGAACCTCAAAGACTATGTAGTTAAATTTTTAACTAATTTTAGAAACTAGAATTTTATGTGGTACCTACATTTGAAACTCTTTTAGTTTGTTTTCACTTTTTTTTTTTGCCTGGGCAGGCGCCAGGAATCGAACCCAGGTCTCTGGCATGGCAGCCAAAAACTCTGCTTGCTGAGCCACTGTGGCCCACCTGTTGTTTTCAGTCTTTAATTATGTTTCCAACTTTTCCCCTTACCTCTTTGCCTTTCTGCGGTACCACTCCCAGCCCCCAATTTAAGTCTTTTTTTAAAAAAATGGCCTACTATTATTTAAGTCTATGAAATTAAAGAAAAGCCCAATCCTCAGAGATTATATTGAAATGAAGCTACTTTCTGTTTCAGAACCACTTAGATTGAAGAAAAGATGTGAGAATTTATAACACTGCTATAGTAGGCATATAAATCAAGAAAAAATTATCTGGGAACATATCACAATGTGATTTAATCAATACACTGACAAGTGTTTAATGTAGACTGTTGATAAAATAGCCCAGAAAATATAATTGGAATTTCTTAGTTCATTAGTGACATTCGATGATAGTTTGCTGAACAAATCTTAGAATTGGTTAGTACTTTTAAATTATATATTTGTGGAAAATATTACATACTATATGCATGAAATGCAACATCACTAGAATTTAATTTGTGAATAGATTCTATTTGATCATATTTTGATAAAATTTTATTGCTATTTAAAAACATCCAATTAATTTAAAGCAATTATTTTGTATTCACTAAATTGCATTAATTGGCATGCTTTCATTTTGGGATTGTAACTTGGAAACTCTTATAAGTCAAAGAATGATCACCTGCTTCTCTGAGACTTTGGTAATAAAAAAAAATGGGACTCCTGGTTAAATTAGACCTCTGACCCAAATTTAGCAGTTCTCTTTGCTTGCCAGGGAAAACACTTGCAGGGTTCATTACTTTCTTTCGTCATTTTGAGAGATTCTACCCCATTTTTCTCCTCCATTGACTAACCTTTGACTTCTCAGACTTGTATTTCTTTCCAATAGAGGGAATAAACACTCGTGGTATGTGAAGATTAAAGGCCTGTGGCCCTGAAGGTGCCCTGCAGCAAATTTGTTCAGAATTAATTTGGCACCTCCAATTGTGGTTTGTTTAGGATAGGAAACCAGATAGAATCCAATAATGTATCTTGAATCTTAGGGCTTAGTACTTTTGTTACAACAACAGAAGAAAAAAAAAGACCAAGTTCCAGTAACATTTACTCTTCAAAGGAAAGTTTTTGTCTTTCTGTGCCTGGTTATCTTCAAGAAATGCAGAGTAAAAAAAGAAAATTTCAGTGGAAATATATTTCTGTGTCTGATATAGAAAAGAACTTTAAAAGAGTCATTGTTGACATGAAAGGGAAATATTCTGATTTTCTGGGATGTAAGCCTTAGAAAACAAGCCAGGGTAAAACAACATGTAGAAATGAAAAACTTATGAATCTAGGAGATGACCTGTTATGAATTACTTCAGTATTCAGTGGGTATCTTAGATGGTGTATTTTTCTTTATATCTTTGCTTCTTTGAACTAACTTACCTTGCTGAGTAGGCATCACTGTTTTAGAGCGAAAGTCTCTGTTCTGATTACGTTAAATAGTTGCTTACGGAACATGCTGCAAAGAACAAGATAAGTTTCATGACTGAAGAATAATAAGAAGCATTTTCCTAAGAAACTGTAACCATTGATTGGTCTTTAGTAGTGGGGGACTTGATTTACAGATTTTAGAATCTTGATCTGGTGGATGCATTTTGCCAATTACAGTTAGGTGGTTTTGGTATCTGATAGAGTAATTTGGAAACGAGAGGAATCAATAGCAGAGAAGCAAGAATGAATAGCTCCTTTCTTAGACAAATACTTTCTACCTTTTCCTAAAATGGAATGGGCAACAAATGATATATTTCACAATACTCCCAATACAGCTGACTTCTGGAGGTTAGTTGATTATACTGTATTTAGGAACAGAAGAAGTTGGAAGGTGGCATTTGGTAAAAGTTCTGAGTTAGGATACTAAGATATAACATCCAGAATCCTATAAAGATACATTTCTTTAAAAATCAAGTGTAGCGTGGCATCAACTTCTTAAACACAAATACCATTATGTTATTGAAAACTTCTTGATTAGATACCATATAAATAATTATCAAAGACAGTCTCTCAATCCTCTGTAGTTTTCCCATAGTGAATCTTTTGAAGTTTCATTGAGTTGAAATTTTATTACAGCCTTCTCTCTCTTTTTTTTTTGGCTAAATAAGCTCAGTTCTCTTATTTATAAATCTAAGCTTTCAGCTGTTATTTTGAGAATAAATAAAATAGGAGAAATTAGAGCCATAGAAGAACCCAAAAAGGTTCAGTAATATGGTTCAAGAATAGATATATATATAAAACAAGCCATATTTTTAGTGGTGGGATACCGTAATGGTTAGAGCAGAGGACTTGGACCATGAGCTCATTAGCTTATTTACTAGCTCTGAGACATGTGCCTTAGTTCACCTTCCTTTAAAATGTGGTTAATACTAGTACCTACCTCATGGGTTGTTATGCAGATCAAAGAAGTTCATATTAGCATTTAGAAGAGTACCTGGCATATAACATTTTCTGTGTTTCAGCCAAAATTACTTTTTGTTTTGGTACATTTGCTGATTTGCCGACTTTGACAATTCTTTCACTTAGAGAGCCTGTAATGATAGTTATTTAATTAGATCATTTGCAGAAATACAGTTATCTGAGAATTATCTCTCTCTTAGAAGACTGGACCCAAGATGGGAAAGCTAGGCAAAGAACTAGGTATTTCCTGGTAAATATTATATAGCAGGTCTCTTCGTCAGCAACATCAGTTAGTGCCTACATATGCAGACATCTGTTTTAGTCTCTCTTTTTGCTGGATTGCTATTTAGTTGAAATAGTCTAAATCAGAGGGAGTAGAAAATTGTGTTTCTTAGAGGGATTTGATTATAGAAGACAGCTAATTATGGCTGCTGAGATAAAGGACTTAAACAGCACTAGACATGGAAGCCAGCATGATGCAGCCTTGATGCAGTCCAGAGGAACAAGTCATACTTTTCTTGTTCTACCTATTGAACCTGTACCACAACCAACATGGAAATAAATATTTTGGTTGATGGTTTAAATGCCAGTGGGCATAGTCTTTTATTGTTGTTGATATTGTTTTTCACTTGGAGAAAAGTTGGAAGATGTTTATCTGTTTAGTGCTGCCAAATATATTATTATGCAGACCCTGCAGGCAGCAGCTGCAGTTGTTTTCCAAAGAACTTGCAGCCAGTCTAGCTATCCTGCACCCAGCTTTAGTATTGCTCACTGCATTTGATCTTTTTGCTCACAGTTGCACACATACTTAAGTAACACTTTTAGTCACAGCATTGAAATTGAAGGATGGGTACTGTATTTTGGTGCTCTTCATCTCCTCTTTCATCTGTTCTTTGTTTTCGACCTCAAATTACTGCTATTATTCTTGAGCATTTCTGATCATAAGTATATGTTTGATTTCTATCTAAAATTTCTATTTATTCTCTTGGTTCAGGGCAGCTATATAAGTATATGATACACCGAAATGTTTTGCTTTGAGTTGACCAGATTAGTATCGACTTTAGCCCTGAATTAGTTGAAATAAGATTAAGCTAATTTATGCCACTCTTTTTTCTAGTAATTTTGAACTGGAGCAGAACCACTTATTGTGCTAATGCCTTCTTCTAAAACTTACAGATGCTTATTTACATACACAGAAACATTATGCACACTAGTTGCCATTTCATCTTGTGGTAGGCAAAGTAGAGTACTGGAAAAGGCATAGTCTGCCTCTTTGACATGGCTTTCTGGAGTGAAACTTGATCTACAAAATAATAATCAAAATAAAAAGCTGGAGTGGGATGGAGATATTTACTACATTGTTTACAATCATGTTGTCAATTTTATATCATACCTGTGAAGTAAATAGTAATAATCAATAATATTAAGACAATACTAATAATAATTTAAAATTTATTAAGCCCCTACTTTGTAACAGGTACTGAGCTAAGCTCTTTACATTAAATAATTCACACCAAACAACATTTTTACAGAGCCCATACTACTACTATTCTCATTTTCCAGGTGAGGAAGGAGGCTTAGAGATGTTAGCAAACCATGCTCAGGTCACATCGCTAATAAGTTTTTGAGCAGAGATCCAATTCTAGTCGCTTCTGACTTAGAATCTGACTTCTTAGTCTCAATTTATTTGTACTACTTTCCATGGTACACATCGGCATGCAGACTATGTAAGTCAGGGTCTCAACAGCAAATAGATGTCACCCCCAAATGGGTTAATTGAACGAATAGGTGTGGATACGGGTAAGGAAAGCTGAAAAGAGACAGTGAATCCTTGGAGTTAAGGATAATGAAGAACCATCTCCATAAGGGCAAGAGAAGGGATTGATTACTGGATTGTAAAGAGTGGAGCTCTAGCTGTAGGAGAGGACCATCTACCAGGAGCAGTTGCCTTAGGTTGAAGGACACAACCAACCTTGATGACCCACCATGGAAACAGCTGAGGAAATAAATAACCTGACTTGACTATCTTCCCTTTCTGCAGTCTCTTGCTAGTGCTTCTTATTGGCCAAACTCAACTGGAAGGCAGAGGAAAAGGGAGCCTTTGATGCCATATATATAAGGTCAGCTGTTTCTGACACAGAGTACATTGGAAACAGGTGGGAAGTTTTCAGGGCCAAATGGAAAATATCCAGTTAACAGATACACTATTGAGAAAATAGTTCCTCAACGTCAAAGCATTGGTGCAGCCAGAATTATTTACTGCTAGCTCTAATAATTTGGTCTGCCTCTTTTTAATTTTAATTTTGTTTCTTTTAAATTATTGATTTTAATGGTTTGGGAGGGAGAAGGTAAACTAAGATTCTTTCTTTGCAATTGTGAAGGATACTCTTGGGATTTTGGAGAAAATAACTTTCCATATGCCTATCGTTATTGTTTGCTTGTTTAAAATGTGAAAAATAATATCAATAATATACCTGTTTCAGATAGATATAATAAAAGATCATGAGAGAGTGATGAATTTTGGACCAGTTAATATTCATTTATATATATCCACATTTTACATTAGTCATTTTCCTTCCTGTGTCTTCAAATTTCTATCTGAGATCATTTTCCCTCTATTAAAGAATGCTTTTTACTGTTTCTTTTGTATGGCTCTGCAGGTAACTAATTCTTTCAGTTTTACTTTCTTTAAAAATATGTATTTGTCTTATGTTCATTTTTGGGAGGGTTGGGTGGTGGTGCATGGTCTGAGAATCGAACCTGGGTCTGCTGCATGGAAGGTGAGCATTCTACCACTGAACCACCTTATGTTCATTGTTTTTTTGGCATGGGCAGGCTCCGGGAATTAAACCTGGTCTCTGACATGGCAGGTGAGAAGTCTGCCACTGAACCCCTTCGCGCTGCTCCTTATGTTCATTTTAGAAGGATTTATTTTTGGTGGGTGTGGTAGGTTCAGGTATCAAGTTGTCCAGGTGATGATACCTGTTGTTCTGTTTCTGGGGACTTAAATCATCAGTATGTGAAATTCATCTATGGCTGATTACGATTTGTTGTCTGCTAATGAGACCGCCTTTCACAATGAGTGGGGTTTAATTTAATTAGCTGTAGGCTTAAAAGAGAGAAGTCAGAAGAGAGCTCAGCAGCTCAGTTTACCTCATCTCAACACTCACAGCTCAGCACAGATGTTTGGAGATGCAGAAAGGAATCACCCTGGGGAAAGCCAGTGGAATCCAGAAGCCTGGAGAGAAGACCAGCTCAAGTTGCTGTGTGCATTACTATGTGACAGGGAAACTTAGATGAACGCTAGCTGCCTTTCCTCTGAAGAATCGTGAATTTGTAACTAAATAAATCCTCTTAAAAGCTGATCCATCTCTGATGTATTGCATTCTGGCAGCTTTAGCAAACTAAATTAGTGAGTCTAGAATTCTAGGTTAGCAGTTATTTTTTCTCAGCACTTTGAAAATATCAATCCCATTAGTTATTTGGTTTCTATAGATTGTTTGAGTTATCACTGTCACTCTAATAGTTAATTCTTTGAAGATAGTCTCTTTTAGCTTTTAAGATTTTTCTCTCTTTGATTTTCAGCAACATTTCTATGATGGGCTTAGGATTATGAATTTATTCACAACATGCATCTTTTCAAAGCATTTATTTTGGGAGGACTGAAATGTTGGGGTGCTAATTAAATTTTTCTTTTTTTAAAAAAAGAAAAATGATAAAAGAAGCTAGTGATGATGAGCGTTGATGTTAGTAAAGTTGTTAGATTTCTCTTTTAGATGCTTTTACATATTCCTTTTTAACACCACAGAAGAATGGTAGTAGTGCAGGAAGTCAGGAAAGACCAAACAGAATCTAACAAGAGTTCCACTTTCACTTTATCTGATTCCAGAAAAATAGAAGAGAAGAAGGAAAAGAGGGAATGGTAGGCTTTTTTTTTTTTTTTTTAAGAACTTTATCTAAAGCACCGGGAAAGAATACAGAGGAGAGCCAGGGATCTTACTGTTTATGACTGCATAATATAACATTTTTAATATTCTCTTTTGTCTTTGTCACTTCAAGATGAAATAATGCATTTTGAAGGGGCAAAAGCATGATATCAATTCAGAAACATAATACAAAGTTAAGGATCTTGAAAATGGTAGAAGATTGTTTCTTGTAAAGGGTAAATTATTTATCCAAAGACTCCAGTGACTCAATCTGCGGTGAAGACTATTATGCTACTGAAGTATTTTTCCTTCCGCACCAAATTCATTTTATATCAGCATCAAGGAAGTCTTCCATAACCAATCCTTTTACTCAGGACAGGAAAACGCAGAAAAAGGAAAACAATAAATTTTATGATTTAAAATATAAAAGTCTTCTTACAATCACTTAAGCTGTATTGAAGTAAAAACAATGAAATGCTTTTCTTTTGATAGGAATCTGAAAAAGTTTGCATACCAAATCCTGTAAGCCAGATATTTGAATTACTGGATTGATATTGCATGATGGAAAGTATCTGAAGCATTTTGATTTCTTGAAAGGTTATGTTGTGAAAAATTTGTTTTGTAAGACTAGATGTACAAAAAGCATATGCCATTGTTATTACCTAGAATCCAATAAAAGATAGCTTTCGCAAATGATTACCACATGTGTGTAGGAGTTGCTTACACAGTTAGGTTATTTTAGATTCCAGAGTAATTTGTTTCATATTTTGAGCATTCTATTATTGAAAATGCCCCTTCAAATTCACCATTTCTATGTCTCTAGCATAATATATAATAGAAATACCACAGGATAAAATATTTTGGTAAGTAATTGAAATTGCAAATCATATGAACAATCTATTTGGTGAAATAATGATTTTTGCAGGGATACTGTAAGAATGCAGTATCTGTGAGGAATCTGCCCTTAAAGTTATTAAATGCAAAACTTCTGTCTTTAAACCACATCATTAAAAAGAGCAAGAACACAAAGCAGTCTGAGTGACAAGTGATTCGTTGGTGATTGCAATATAGTATAATTTACAGCTTTCAACATCTAATCTATATTTACCCTTAAAGTAGCATTTAGCTGTGTACATGCAGTCATAAAATTAGGACTTTCCCCCCCCTTTTCTGGTAGTATTTATTAGATTTTAAGCAGTGGCAAAATTCTGAAGTCTTTTGACCCCAAAGGGAATTTACAGCCTGAATTAATAGCAGTAGCAGCATTAACTAGTAGCCATAAAGAAGGCTGTTATCATTTCCCACTCAGAATAGCATGTACTTTGTGTGGTCTATTGCTATTGATGGCTTATCATAGGCCACCTAGAATTTAAAAGATTTCCTCATTAGTAGTGAAATGTCTTTTTAAATGGCTGTTGAGGTTAGGAGTGAAATCTTTACCTTATCTATTGCATTTTAAATATATATATATATATATATTTGTAAAAAACAAACAAAAAAAAGAGGACTGGGTGCATGGGTGGTTCAGTGGTAGAATGCTCACCTTCCATGCAGAAGACCTGGGTTCGATTCCTGAACCATGTACCCCCCCGCCACCCCCCCAAAATGAGGACTAGTGATTCCTCAGTTGTAGGGGTTGATAGAAATGGAGAGAATATTTTGCTCTTATAACTTAAAGATCTTACTAATAGACCCAATATATTTAGAGGGTTTGTTTATTGCTAAATAAGTAAATTCTCAATGTCTACAAAAGGGAGACAGAATTGTGCTGCAATGAAACCATTTGATGCTATTCAACTTATATTGTATTTTGTTGTGATATTGTCATTTTATACTCTACCTAAATGAAGTTCTACTACAAACAAAGTCATAGATATTATTGGCAGGTCTGCAAAATGGCCTCAATAATGAAAAATAAGTAAAGATCCAGATGAGATTGAATTGACTTGTTAATTGGAGTATCTGTGTGTTGGGGGAGTGTGGAGATTGAAGATCTACAGATGAATCAATATCATCTTCTGACTGGTGAAAGGAAGTGGGCAGGATGTGGTGGTTCGGTGTTCTTAGTGGCTCAGTCATCTAGATGACTATATGACTCACGAAGGATACACTAATGGGAAGCACATCGAGAAAGGGCCTACAACATCACATGAGAAACATGGAAGGATTAGAGATGGAGAAAGCAGTATCACAGAACCATCTGTTCTCCTTAGAGAGGAGAATAAGCCAGAATTAAGGGCTAAACTTCCCAAAGGAATTGTGAAAGCAAATTTAGACTGAAGTTGACTTGTCAAGCTTTAATTTTCAGATATCAATATTTCTGAAACTGTTTATTTTAACTAGATTGTGCTAAAGGATTACTGTATTTATCAAAATTATCAAAAGATTTGGTTTTTCACTAAAGGTCTGAAGTTTGGTAACTTGTGTTTATAGAGCTATAGGAAAGCATCATCCATCACCATTCTGAATTTAGGAATTGTCCTTCCCTCCTGAACTTCATGCCATTTTGATTCTCCATCTCTGTTGAAAGTATACCTCAACTGTGGTGGCAGTTTTCAAGAAATGAAGAGATCTCTCCTTGGAAATTTGCAAATATATATCCAAATCACCACTTTATTAGCGGTATTTTAACAATAGACTTTGTGGTTATTGTGTCCTCAATCCTGACAGTTTCTCTGGGTGAAATCAAAAGACTCCATCTCTGACCTGTAGTTTGTTAGGAGACACAAACATGCACACATGTAAAAATTTAAATATTTTTTAAGCAAAATAAAAGCAAGTATTACATCAGTTGGTATAGATTGCATGTTTAAGTACCAGTTCCTTTTCGACATAGTGGAAAGAATATGGACTTTGGAATCAAAGAGAGGGTTTAGTTCATTTACTTGTTACAAAATCTTGAGCTAATCTTGTCACTTCTCTGACTCTGACTGTCCTCAAATGGAGGTACCAATAGTGAGAACCTATGGTTCTCAGTCTTGGCAACATATTAGAATCACTGGAGAGGATCTTTAAATAACATTGATGCTAGTCCCCAGCAGGCCCCAGGTTTTGGTGACTTTTTGGGAAGATCCCAAGGTGATTCCAGTGAGCTGCTAAAGATTGTGAATCACTAATTTAGACTAAGGTAGTGGTGAATGAATCCAAGAAGAATTTTCAGGTCTTGGAATCATAGCACTTTTGAGCTAGAAGGGGCATTAGATCATCTGATTTAAATGTTTGATTTTGCAAATGAAGAAACTCAGGCCTAAGTAAGAACATTGATTTGATGACTGCTTTTTAAAGGGATATGAAAGGGAGAGAGAGAATTCGTCATACTTTTGAACATGGGTGATGACATTAATGGGCACGGTGGTGAAAGAGATTCGAAGTTTGGAAAGAGACCAAGTTTATGCAAAAGAAAAGTTCAGTTTTCAGCACATCAAATTAAAGGTAATTAAGGTACATAGATGGAAATAAATACATGTGAAAGTCCTTTTGAACTGAAAAGACCTATATACATGCAAATTGATATAATCCAAGTAGAAATGCTCAGAAGCAATTTGGCCACATGGTATTCAAAGTTATAGGTAAGAGGTTAGGCTGGCATCCACCAGAAGAGAGGTAATAACTACTACAATGGTGAATTCTCAGAGAGTCAGTTGAAACAAGAGAGGTATAAGAATGTTTAGGGAAACTCATAATTAGGAGGCAAAAGAAGAACCCTTGAAGAAAATCAAAAAGTGTTTAGATCCATTCCTGCCAACCCTGAAGAACACCTAGGGCTTTATCTGAGATTCTACAAAGCTTCCATGTACTATGATTACTTTCCAGAAACCAAAAACCTCTAGATGAGTTCCTAGGCCAGATAAGTCCTGAAACCCAGAGCACCAGCCTTTCCAGAATATCAACTAGTTCCATCCCCCTCTCCCATATTATCGACAGCCCCTTCCAACATGAAAAAGTTAGAATGGGTATAGCCCAAATAACCCTAAAGATTGGGAGAAAGATCAAAGGAGAAGGTGGAGTTATACAAAAAAGGTAAGGTTTAACAAATGAGTATGATTGCTGAATCATTATATTGATATTTCTTTCAGTCTTCAGTGTTTTGGAAAAGTAAGAAGTAAAAACCTAAATTTGTGGAATTATAATCCATACCAAACTCTGAAATCTGTTCTACAACTAATTGTTGCAGTGTGCTTTGAAATTTATTGCTTTTTTGTACATATGTTATATTTCACAATGATATAAAAAAATAAAGTGGTTGAAGAAGTAAGAAGTACAATGACATTGGATCCACAGGAGCAAAGTGTTCCCTGTTAAAGATGTGTGTCTGCTAGATCTCTTTCCAAGTTCTGATGGTATCACTTGGGTATTGGGGAGGTGCCTCAAAGTCCAAGCTTGCTAACTTCTTCACCCTCTCCCTCCATACCACGAGACCCAACCTTTCTCTTGCTAAATGTCTAATTTTGATAAATAGCTTCTTACCCAGTTCTTCTAGGTTAAAACTTAGGAATTTTCTTTGACTTCTTTCTCTCATTCTTTTTCCACATTTAATTGCTCAGCATGTACTATTATTCATTCTATCTCTGCTATGTTTCTTTTGTCCATTGTCATTCTGTTTTCACTAATTACAAAGCCCAGTACATAGACTTTTGAAAAACTGTAAATTATGTTAATGCCATTATTCCTGATATGTTGGAAGTAAGGCTGTGATCATTTATGCTTAATAGTTCATTCTTACTGTGCAAGAGTACCTATTAAGTCACACACCCATCTGTAGGTAAGAGTACCCATTGTCACACACCATCTTATCTATAGGTAAGATTCACACATTATACAATCCACCCAAATTGTACAATCAGTGGCTCTCAGTGTAATGATAGAGTTGTGCATTCATCACCACAATCAATTTGAGAATATTTCCAATGAAATGTTCCAAAAAATCCCATACCTCTTATGTTCCCCTATTGACGCTTACCATTGGTATGGTATCTTTTTACAATTGATGAAAGAATATTACAATATTACTGTTAACTATAGTCCATAGTTTGCATTAGTTGTATTTTTCCCATATATCACCCTATTATTAACACCTTGTAATAGTGACATACATTTGTTTTAGTTCATGGAAGAACATTTTTATATTATTCTATTAACCATCTTCATCGTCCATAACAGGGTTCACTGTGTAGTACAGTCCTATGTTTTATCCTCTAGCTTTCCTTCTAGTGACATACATGACCTAAACTCCCACTTTCAACCACAATCACACCCATAATTGAGTGCTATTAATTACACTCACAATAATGTGCTATCATAACTTCTATCCATTTTCAATAAACCTTATTAAAAATTATGCACAAAATAAGTATCAGCTTCTCATTTTCTACCTTCATTCTATCTCTTGGTAACCTGTACTCTAGATTTTAACTCTATGAGTTTGCTCATGATAATTACTTCATATTAGCTCATAATATTTATCCTTTTGTGTCTGGCTTATTTCATTCAACATAATGTCCTCAAGGCTCATCCATGTTGCCACATGCATCAAGACTTCATTTTTTTCTTATAGCTGAATATTATTCTAGCGAATGTATATACCAGATTTTGTTTATCCATTTATCTATTGATGGACACTTGAGTTGTTTCCATCTTTTGGCAATTGTGAACAATGTCACTATGAACATCGTTATACAGATGTCTGTTCATGTCCCTGCTTTCAGTTCTTCTGTGTATAAAATCAATAGTGGAATTACCAGATCATTCGGCAATTCTATACTTACTTCCAAACTGTTTTCCACAGTGGCTGTACCATTCCCACCATCAGTGAATAAATGTTCCTATTTCTCCACACTTGTAGTTTTCTTTTTTTTTTTTTAATAGTGGCTATTCTAGTAGGTGTGAAATGATATCTCAGTATAGTTTTGATTTGCATTTCCCTAATAGCTACTGATGTTAGGCATCTTTTCGTGTGCTTTTTAGTCATTTCTATTTCCTCTTTGAAAAAAATGTCTAATCAAGTCTTTTTCCCATTTTTAAATTGGGTTATTTGTCTTCTTATTGTTGGGTTGTAGGATATCTTTATATATTCTGGATGTTAAACCCTTACTGGCTATGTCTGTTTCCACATATTTCTCCTATTGAGTAGTCTACCTTTTCACCTTTTTGACAGAATCCTTTGAAGCACAAAGTATATAATTTTTTTTATTTGAAGACTTTTTCAATTTTCTAATTTAATAGAAGTAACCAAAACATTGTGGTTTTCAAACAAGGCTTTAAACTAATCTAATACAATTTCTACAACACATTCCAGAGCATTATAACAAGAAATATTTACAAGCAGCTAATGTATTAAATAACCATGAAAAGAAAAAACTTGCTTTTATTACATACCAGCAAAAACACAAGAATGAAATAATTAGAAACTGCGACCTTGTCTTAAATAATTAAATATGATTATTTAGAGAATACGATACCACAGAAACAGCACTTTTTCTTTAAGAATCATGTCGAAGGGTTGTTAACTAAGTGCAAAAATAATAGTTGTAAGAAAAAAAATAATAGCAGTAGTAGTAATCAAAACGTGGGGGAGGAGGCCAGGTGAAATACTGAAAGTAAGGAAGAAGTAAGGTTGTGAATTTAACCCTATTGTGTGTAGGTAGGTCTACATATAAAATTAACAGTCTTTCAAATTGCACAAATCTGCAACATATATAATTTTGAGGAGGTCCCATTTAACTATTTTTTTTTTTTATTGCTTGAGCTTTGGGTATAAAGTCTAAGAAACTATTGCCTACTACAAGGTCTTGAAGATATTTCCCTGCATTTTCTCCTAGAAGTTTTACGCTCCTAGTTCTTATGTTTGGGTCTTTGATCCATTTTTTGTTTGTTTGTTTAGGCAGGCACCAGGAAATGAACTGATCCATTTTTAATTAATTTTTGTATAAGGTGTGAGACAGGAGTCCTCTTTCATTCTTTTATTTATTTTATTTATTTATTTTTAAATTTGCATATGGGCAGGAGGCACCAGGGATCGAACTCCAGACCTCCAGCACGGCAGGTCCAGGTCGGAGCTCTGCCAGCTGAGCCATGGCAGCCGCCCCTCTTTCATTCTTTTAGATATGAAAATTCAGTTCTCTCAGCATTGTTAGTTAAAGAAACTGTTCTGTCTCAGTCAAGTGGACTTGGCAGCCTTGTTAAAAATCAGTTGACGATGGATGTGAGGGTTTATTTCTGAACTCTCAATTTTATTTTGTTGATCAATATATCTATCTTTATGCTTCAAACTGAGATATTTTTGAGAGTGAAGTGGAGGGCTACTAATTTCACTAGGACAAAAAGCATAAACAGGGATTGTGCTGTGCAAACCAGGACATAACATCACCTTAAGTTAGGGGACATTTGGCAATGTCTGGAGACATTTTTGGTTGTCATTCCTGGGGGTACTTGGTGGCTATAGGCCCAGGATGCTACTAAACATTCTAGCCACAGGGAAGCCCCCCACAGCAAATAATTATTTGACTCAATATGTCAATAGTACTGTGCTTGAAAAGGCCCGTCCTAGCTTTATGGAACTGTCGACCATTGCAAAATCCTTCCAGCTGACTGTCTTTATTTAATTAATCCAGTCTCTTCTTTATGCAAGGTACTGTGCTAGATCCTGGGGATACTTTTATGAGCAGGGAAGTCATGGCTTCTGAATTCAGGGAGCCTCTAGTGGGACAAAGATTGAATTGACAATTGCACAGTTAAATAAATAAATCCAACAGTGAAAAAATACTATGAGGAAAAGTACCTGGCTCTTTAGGAGCAGAGATCAGGGGACCTGACCTCGATTGTGAGCTCAGGGGATAATTTCCTGACGTTTGAATTGAAATCTGAAGGATAAGTAGACCTGAACTAGAAAAAGATACTTTTTAAGGGGAAGGGAAGAAGAACATACCAGCTGCCAAAGTGGCATGGACAATGACAATTTTCAAGAACTAGAAGAGGGGCCAGTGTGGTAGGAGGACAGAGAGGGAGAAAGAAGGAGACTAGAGGCAACTGGTGAAGTGATTAGTTTTGTTTAGGGGAATTTTATTTTTAAATGGAAAGACTTTGTAGGTTGTTAATCAAGGGAGTAAAGTAACCAGCTTTGCATTTAAGGAAGATCCCATTTCTGAAACATTATCTAATCATTCTATTCCCTTGCTTAAAGTGAGTGCTCTCCAAGAACCCAGCACTGCTGTTGGAGCACGAAAGCAGACATTGAAAAAATGCAAATGAATGATCATGACTGTGTTCCAATAAAACTTCATTTGTAGATACTGAAATTTAAATTTCACATGAAATTTTTGTGTGTCATGAAATATTCTTTGGCTTTTTCTATCAACCAATTAAAAATGTAAAAATCGTTCTTAGTTTGTCTGCTGAACAAAAACAGGTGGCTAGCCCTGTCATATAGCATTGAATTCTGTATTGCCACCATCCTCACCTAGTC
>PVIY010010669.1:0-67857 GCA_004026745.1 Myrmecophaga tridactyla | reverse complement strand
TATTTTAACATTTGTTCCCCCTATTATTTATTTTTATTCCATATGTTCTCATCTGTTGACAAGGTAGATAAAAGGAGCATCAGACACAAGGTTTTCACAATCACACAGTCACACTGTGAAAGCTATATCATTATACAATCATCCTCAAGCAGCATGGCTACTGGAACACAGCTCTACGTTTTCAGGCAGTTCCCTCTTGCCTCTCCATTACATCTTGAATGACAAGGTGATATCTACTTAATGTGTAAGAAGAACCTCCAGGATAACCTCTCGACTCTGTTTGGAATCTCTCGGCCATTGACACTTTGTCTCATTTCACTCTTCCCCCTTTTGGTCTAGAAGGTTTCTTCAATCCCTTGATGCTCAGTCTCAGCTCATTCTAGGGTTTTTCTCAATCCCTTGATGCTGAGTCTCAGCTCGTTCTAGGATTTATGTCTCATGTTGCCAGGAAGGTCCACACCCCTGGGAGTCATGTCCTACATAGACAGGAGGAGGATGGTGAGTTTGCTTGTTGTGTTGGCTGGAGAGAGAGGCCACATCTGAGCAACAAAAGAGACTCTCTTGGGGGTGACTCTTAGGCCTAAATTTTAAGTAGACTTGACCTATCCTTTGTGGGGTTAAGTTTCATCAGAATAGCTTTTGAATGACATTTTGCCTTAGGATTTTGTCCCCACTCGATTTTCTATTAAATTTAGTACTTGGTTTCTTGTTGTTTTTGATATTCTTTATTTTATTTTATTTTTTGCCTTATTGTTTTCTCATTTTTCACTGACTTGTGCAAATATATGATACAATATTTAGATCCATTTAAAAATACTTATTAAATTTAATGAAAATTCATTAACTTGATATTTTAAAAACTGCCCTTCTATTCTTCACTGACATTTGTTTTAGCTTGCTATGGTTCTTGTAATAGAAAATATAATATTTTAATTTTTTAAGTGAGTAAAATTGTTTTTATAAATACCTAATATTTCTTTACCAATGTTATTGAGATGTCGTGAGAAGAACTAACTCAACATTCTTAATATTTAAGCTCTTGGATAATGAAAATGTGGCAATCAATATACTTGGTGTTTTTTTTTTTAATGATGCTTATTTTTCTTTCCAAAGACAAGTAGGATTTATTTTATGATGTGTCTAATGTCTTTTTACTCTGAACTAATTTTTCATTATCAAGAGTTAAGTGAAAGAAGAGATTGCTAATGGAAAAAATGCTGAAAGAATGTAGGGATGAAATTTAAATAAGCCTCAAGTTAAATAACTTGGTCAAAATGAACACACAATATTTATACCATTTTATGTGGAATGCCCTTTACTGGAACCTCTGTAGAATATGATATTTAGTTATTCTACTGGACTTTTTTTTTTTTTTTTTTTTTTTAGTTTGGATAATCTTTTTGTAAACTGATGCTTGGGGCTATATTTTAAACTTGAACCAGCAAAAGATTCTGATTTTGTTATCACTCTTAAATGTTTATCCCTATTTTTGTGTGTTTTGTCAAAAAACACTATGAAAAAATCAGACATTAGTTCTATTTTTTTTTCATTCTTAAGCTGTTTATTTTGAAATAATTTCAAACTTACAGGACAGTTGCAGAAATAATAAACCATACAGAGAACTCCAACATACTTCTCACCCAGACACTATGCAGATACACTACTTTTTAACATTTTTCCACATTTGCTGTACCTTTCTTTCTTTCCTTCTCTCTCTCTCCCTCTCTCCCCCTCTCTCTATCTCTCTCTCTCATCTATCTGTATCATTACTTTATAAGTAGGGTACGTTGTATACACCATGCTTTTTTTTTTTTTCACAATTACACAATCACATTGTGAAAGCTGTATCATTATACAATCATCATCAAGAAACATGGCTACTGGAACACAGCTCTACATTTTCAGGCAGTTCCCTCCAGCCTCTCCACTACATCTTGAACAACAAGGTGATATCCACTTAATGCGTAAGAATAACCTCCAGGATAACCTCTCGACTCTGTTTGGAATCTCTCAGCCATTGACACTTTGTCTCATTTCACTCTTCCCCCTTTTGGTCCAGAAGGTTTTCTCTACACCATGCTTTTTGAATGCTTCCATGTACATTTCCTGAGAATGAGAATATTTACTTATGTAACCAACATAAGTACAGTTACCAAGTTCAATAAATTTTAACAGTGGTATAAAGCTTATACTTGTTGACCAAGAAATAACAAATTAAGCTGCAAGGCAAAAAAAAAAAGCATTTATTTGGGGTCTTAGAATTATCATTTGGGGAGCGCAGTTTCAGGCAGCAACCCAAACTCGTCCCGTCTTGGATCCTCTAAGGAAGGGTTTTTAAAGAAAAAGAAGATTACATAAGTTGATTGTAAAGAATTATGATTGGTGAGTGTGTTAGTTTCTAATCTGCTGGAATGCAATATACCAGAACTGGAATGGCTTTCAAAAATAAGAATTTAATAAGTTACAAGTTTACAGTTTTAAGCCTATAAAATTGTCCAAACTAAGGCATCCAAGGAAAGACCTTAATTCAAGGAAGGCTGATGGGTCAGGAACCCCTCTGTCAGCTGGTACTCACGTGGCTGTATCTGCCGGTCCCTTGCTCCTGGGTTCCATTACTTTCAGCCTCTGTTCCTTTGGGGGTGCCTCACTTTGTTTCTCCAGGACTGGCTTTCATCTCCTGGGTCCCCTTGGCTCTCTCCAGGTTCTGGCTTGCTTAACATCTCATGGTGATGTCTGCTGGGCCCTAAACGTTATCTAAACATCTGTGTCTCTGTTCTCTGCAATAATTGTTTTCCAAGTGTATACATCTACTCTCTCTGTTGGCCCTGAGACTTCTGACGTTTCTCTCCAAAATGTCTCCTTTTCTAAAAGATGCCAGTAAATTAATCAAGACCCACCTGGAATAGGTGGAGTCATATTGCCATCTAATCAAAAGGTCACACCCACAATTAGGCATGTCGCATCTCCGTAGAGATAATCTAATCAGAAGCTTCCAACCTACAGTGTTGAATCAGGATTAAAAGAAACAGCTGCCTTGACAAGATTGGATCAGGATTAAAACATGGCTTTTCTGGGGTACATAATACTTTCAGACTGGTACAGTGGATATTTGGGGCTCTTTCAAATGTCCTCCAAGGTAGATAGTTTACTGATTTCTTTATCTTGCATTTGCTTCATGATATTCAGGTGTCCTCAGCATGTTGTTGCTTTTTATTTTGCATACCTTGGCACTTTATGATACCTGGCTGAGACATGCATAAGGGTAGCCTCCTAAATGGCCTCAGCACTCTATTTTAAATCTCTTAACCATAGTAGCTCCGTTTTGTTTTATTTCTTTTCTCACAGTATGATCCAATTTCTCCATGCCCCAATAATGTCCTGTAGGCCCCCTCTCTCCCATCATTAAATAGTCCAGGATCATGTTTTACATTTAATTGTCATTGTCTCTTTAATTGCTCTTTTTATTTTTAATTGTGGAAACAACATGAACTTTCCTCTCTCAACAATGGTTCCATTTTGCATCATAGATCATATTAAATTTTATTCTGGCTATCCCATATTCTCAGTTGCATCATTTTAGTAAGGGACAAGATGGTGGTTCTAAAAAACATAAATCTAGACCTACTCGTTTGGAGATTATTACTCTAAGCAGGTTTCTTTGGTCCTTACTTCCTTAGCGATGGCTTTTGTAACCTTTGTGGCCTCAAGGAAGCCTCTTCGGTTTCCTTATTTGTAACACAGGGAACTTGTTTGGACTAGATGTGTGGATTTTAATATTTATTATTTTTTAAGATCATTCATAGGCATCTTACCCAGGTCCCCAAGTGTAAACAGATAAATATAGGGCTCTCCTGGTTGGTGGGAGAACCTCTTCTGGAGGAAACAGTGAGGCCACTCACAGGTACTCTGGCATCCTGAGGGACACAGTTTGAACACAACTGTAGACAATCGCTTAATCTCCTCCAAGGTCTCAAGTGTTATAGTTGGTTACTTCATAAATACATCACCTCCTAGGTAAATTGTCAGACCTCAGTATTTCAATCTCTTGAATTTTGCATGCAAATTTCTTTAAAGTTTACTTGTAATATCATGTGGAATCACGTGGCTTTTTCCATTGAGAGAAACTTAAGATTTCTTTATCTTAAGTCAAATGCAGTTTGGAATAACTTCCTTTTTTATATCTTGTAAGTTATTTGTCCAAATACAATTTCACAGAAAGTAGGGTATTCAGTAGAAGTTAATATATGAAGAAAAGGAATTCAGTGCCATCTTCTTCAGCAGTGGGTTATCTAACTAATAGCTTAGCATGTTTCTTCCTTTCTACCCCAAATCCCTATTCCCTTGTTCTCTTTTGCTTTCCCACACTCTGAGGCTGACCAAGGTCTCTCCTCCTCCAGGTAACTGTGCTGGGAACCTTGACTCTTTGCCCCTCATTTCCTTTCCCTTACCCCAAACTTTGGGTTGACCAAGATCTCTCCTCCACCTAATTGTGCCAGGGACCCTGAAACAATCTTATTCTTCTCTTCCCTTTCCTGTTCTACTGATGCCTATGGAATTACATTTTCCTTGGTGATCTTGTTTAGAAAAGGGAGAGAAGTTCCCATGACTAGAGGATTATCACTTTTGTGGTTGCTCTTGGGAGTGATTAGATGCTGTCATCCCAGTGTGGAATGAAGGATTTATCATAGAGAAATGAGATTATAAATGTACACCAGAGACTATAGAACGTTTGGTAGTATATGTTGTTGTTCGTTTACTTTATAGATGAATGCCACAATAGGGACTGGTCTGAAATGTATCCAATATTATAGATGTTATTTGTATAGAGAGGTGAGGTATGTATTCCAGACAACCAATGCAGAGATGAAGGCAGAACAGTCTTACTTGGGCACGGACTGTATTTAATGATCTACAGGTGTATATATTAAGTCATTCTGCTTCCACCTGTAGGAAAGCACCAATATTTCTTTTCCTTTTGCAGGTAAACTGAACTTAGCCCCAGAGGCTGAAATAGAGGGTAAAGTGTTCAGCTCTAAGCCATGTCTTACTTTAATTTTTTTTTTTATTTAGGTATAGTAGCAGTTGGATATAATAATATTGATAGATGATACTAAGATCACAATTGAATTTCTGAAATGGACAGTTGCCTTACATAAATGTTAAAAATCAAGCTAGTCTTTCATAAACATATTATTCTGGGGTGTGCTTGTTTTCCGAAACTACCTCTACTAAATCTCCTGTCAGTCCTGAAACTAGAAGGCAGAAAAGCTTCTAGTGCTACAGCCAACTGCAGTGTAGCCAGAGAAACAGGCAACAAAAATAGAACACCAGGATTGCTGTGCGTGGGTGAGGCAGAAACCACATTATGAGCAAAAGCTTCCAGTATTATTTTAAAACCAATGGAGAACTCTGCACTTCTCTCACTCTTTCTCTCTCTCTTCTAAAAACACATACTATAAAAATAAAATAAAATTAAATGTATGTGCATTTGCCCTCTTAGAATTATTGATTCTTAATTTTTTCTCACTTTCCTTTCTTCCGAAGCTCTTCACCAGTAAGTAAGCACAGTGTGTACAGCAAGCTTGGAGGGAGGAAAGAGTTAATTGCTTTTTAGGCCCTGCAATAGAGAATTATGGTTTGAAAGATAGAGGCTGGACAGCTGGGTTTGCTGGGGTATTTTTAAATGCATTAATGCAGGCTCCAATCACTCGGCCATGCTTGACCTATTTTTGGCTCAGGCCGACCATTGTTCTATTTCTGTGCCTGTGGGCCAGGCTGTTGTTGATTCATATGCAAATGAATTATCACTCGCTTTAGCCAACTTGAGCCGAGAGACCAAGGAAGGAGGAAGAGAGAGACACAAACCCTTAGGAGGAGGGCACTAGGCTGTAGCCACTTGCAGGACTGAGGGTTCTTGCAACAAAACCCTAGCAGTCTGAAGAACCATAAGCCAGGTTTAATTGGTTTCTTTTTTTCTCGTGGGTAGAGTTAATATTTTTCTACTTATTCTGACAAAGAGACAACTCCGAGGTACATTCTTACTTCCCACCTGCTTTTAGTTTCTGGGATCACCTAAACTCCAGAGAGCTGTGGCATCCACGGTGGCCCTTCTGCTGTGCACACAGGTTGGTCATGCAGCCAAAGTGTCCAGGTCTTTTTAAAAGTGTATGTCCATCTTAACAGAAAGGAAGTCGTGGTCGAAGTTGATCCTCTGCTGCTTCTCCTAGGGGAGAGGGAGCCCCACCAAGGGTAGCTTCTGGGGCCTCCAACTGAGCAGTGATGAATCTTTCATGTAGCTGAAGTGAGAGTGATTGGAATATGCTGCAGACAATTTACGAGAGTGACTCGTGTTTTTCCTCAGATGGCGTGGCTGGACGAGAGCAGCTCTTGGCTCAGCAAAGAATGCACAGTATGATCAGCTCAGGTAAGATCCTCTTCCATAATCGAGGTGTTTTATGTTTGAAAGGGGGGACTGGCTTCCGAAAAACAGCTAAGAAAAAGCACCTTCTCTGAAGAAATTGCTGCTGCTTCCCTGTTGATGTTGCTATTTTCTTGTGTGTCTGTAAGGTTTAACTTAGACTCCTTCCATTACCGGTTCCCTGCATATTCAGAGTCTGTTTAGAGACAGCTGCTTCTGAATGAAATTGCAAACTATTCCTTCTGATGAAAGATGAGACTGAGATAAGTAAAATGTTTGAAGGGTTCTGCCTTACTATGCAACTAGAAAAGGGAGATCTGTGCTGATTGTAAGCATATTCTAATGGGACTTTAAAAAGCAGGTAAGCTCTTATTGGGGCTTCAGTTTAAATTTCAGCCTTGGCCAGCCTGACGATTTTGTATTTACCTTGTACATACAAAAGCACATCTATTTATAGAACTACCTTCTGAAATGTGTCTGCTGCAGAGTTGTGAAGGTAGTTTTATTCTTTCCATAATGTGGCTTTTTTCAGCAGCCCCAAATGAAACTGTTTATGATGAAATCAAATTATTATTAGTAGATGCTTGTTTTAATTTTCTTCAAAAATATTTGGAGTCGTCTAGCATTGTCAGGCAGATGTGAAGGCATACTACACACATAAATGTGTTAAAAGCAGGTGCAACATTTTATAGAATAGCAGTAACAGAATCTAATTTCTGGTTTCTCTGTGTATGTTCCTGTGCTCTAGAAGTGCTGTACTGATGGGAAATGAAGCTGGTCAGCTTTATCAATTTGTAGTTGTTAAAAGAGCACACTCTCAAGGAATAGTACTTACAGTTATTGCTTTTTATATTTATTTCCTATACTCAGTTCATAAAGCTTTTGGGACTTTTTGTTTCTGTCCTCTTTTGATTGCTTTAATGTGAAATGGCTTTAAGTTCTCTCTCAGATTTTCTAAGTTCCCATGTAGGCTTAATCATAATTATTGGTTATTACCTATACTTCCCTGCTAAGAATGAAACATAAAGCAGCATTTACTTGGTCTAGAGAGATGTGAAAGAAATATTTCACAGGTTGGCATTATGTCTTTTGTGGTGTTGATACTCTTTTCCATCTGTTGATCTGTATTTGAAGCAAGTTTTCTTTAAACCTATGTCAGTTAAGATTTTAAAGACCCTTCTGTTAACCTAATCTTTTTATGGCATCAGAATAAAATATCAAGTTTGTACAATTTGGGATATTTACACTTAAGTGACGGGAATTATCTTAATACTGCCTGCTTGACAAAAGGAAACTTGTCAGAATTTCACTACAATTTATTATCTTTGTGGCTGTGAAGCGGGCAAGAGGAGGGGTCAGCAGGCACGTCTGGTGGAACTGCTTGTTTAGCTTAGAACTTCATTTTAAAAATATGGACAAACTATTTTAAAATAACTATTTCAGATAGCTCTTTACTAATACACTTGATTCCTTTAGCCCATGCCTCTGCGCTCCAGGCTTAATTCTTTCAAATGGTAGAAACTTAGCTGTGGGTTCCTAGCAGCTGCCTGTGGATACCCCGGCTTGCAACAGGTGTTTGCAAGCTTCGCTTTCCCTCAGCGTCTTTGATTAGTGCACGCACGTGTTTACTCTGGTTTCACCTGAGATGATTTTTATATAAAGGAAGAGGGGACATTTTTAAGAACAGTCCACACCATTTTCATTCTGAAGGAGTCAACGTTTAAGCCTGAGCTACTAAATGAAAAATGATGCATGCTGCTGTCAACTCCCAAATCCGTCTGTTAATACGTAGGAAACCCCAAGTCGTATTTCTTTATAAACCATAAAACATAAAACAATTGCATAACACCTATGTTGTCATGAAGCATTTGATTTTGCTTACTGTGTCCTTCAGTTACTTTACCAAGTCTTGATTTGTACCTCCTGTATGTCAGTGGTTTTCAGACTTGGAGTTGCTGGGAGCGTTTTACAAAACTGACCCCTGGGTTCCACTCAGAATTTCTGATTTAATTGGTATGGGGAATGGTTTGGCCACTGGGATTTTTTTGTCCTGCTACAAACTTTCAGAACCACTGCAGAGGTGTGGGGAATGTAGAGATAATGCTGGTGAACTCTTCAGTAGAATTTCTCCTTTTAGTTAATTGCTAAATTAGGAATGTTTGGTTCTTAATTTAGCTACAGGTCTCGTTCAGCTCCCTTTTGGACCAGGGGCATGTATGTGATTAATAGGATTAGAAGCGGATAGAATCTTTGGATCTGAGAGAGAGACAAGGCTTCTGGCAGCAGGGCAGAGTAGTGGAGGAGCACTGCTCTATTATGAACTCTGTCCATAGCCCAGTTTTGTAATCACTGTACTCATCTCTAAAATAAAGAATAATGGTGCCCTCCTGATTACCTCTCAGCACTGATGTGACATTCGGATGTATTAACAGGTCTTCAAAGTCAATACCCACTGTTGTTACTGCTGTTATCAGTGAATGGGCCTGGAACATGGGTTCCTCAGGGCCAGCCTCTGTCTTGCTGAGCAAGTTAGATGAGTTAGATTGTATGTCTCAAGAGGAAATGTTTGTTTTTTTGAGTAATCATTTTTCTGTAGTTATCTTATAAATCAGCTATTTCTTTTATCTTGATTTTGGTAGGAATTGCCTTAATTAAGCATTCCTCAAATCCTTTCCTTAGGCTAATTGTGGCTATAAAACAGGGGAGTTGGTGTGTGTGTTTGTTTTCTGTGAATGGTCTCAATACATTATAATTAAAGACAAAGAAGTTGTAGAGTATGTAATTGAACAGTGAACTCCCAATGGCAGGTTTCTTAAAATTATTTGTGAATAAAAGCTTTGTTTTGTTGTTTAGTTGTCCTGTTAGTAGACATTGCTTTAGTGTTCCCATTTGTTATTCTAGTTATATTGGACATTATGCATTAATATAGATGATTTTTGTTCCTTATTGGATTGCAATTGTCTTATATAGTTTCCTTCTTTTTCTAATATTGACTCAACCAGACGTAGGTACCACATTCTACAATGTCTGCTGTTGTCTTTTTCTTAAATTAAAGTTTTTATTGACAGATCTTCACAAACATACAGTCCATACACAGTGTGTAATCGATGGCTCACAGTATCATCACATAGTTGTGTATTCATCACCATGATTGTTTTTTAGAACATTTACATAACTTCAGAAAAAGAAATAAAAAGAAAAAACTCATACATACCGTACCCCTTACCCCTTCTTCTCATTGACCACTAGTATTTCCATCTACCCAATTTATTTTACCCCTTATCTCCCTATTATTTCTTTATTTTTTTATCCATAATTCTTTTACTCATCTGTCCATACTCTGGATAAATGGAGCATCAAACACAAGGTTTTCACAATCACACAGTCACATTGTAAAAATTACATCTTGATGCAATCATCTTCAAGAATCAAGGCTACTGGCACATAGCTCAACAGTTTCAGGGGCTTCCCTGCAGCCACTGCAATACAGCATAAACTAAAATGGGATAGCTAAATAATAATAAGAATAACCTCCATGATAACCTTTTGACTCTATTTGAAATCTCTCACCCACTGACACTTTATTTTCTCTCATTTCTCTCTTTATTGCTCTGGAGCAATAAAGGCTTCAGAGCCACATCCTACATTGGGAAGATGATCCATTTGTAATAGGATACTCTTCCCCAAGTAAGGCACAGGATATAGAATCAAATCTCAAAAGAAGGGGCGAAAAGGCTTTCTCAAGCCCATGATGTGGAGTTCTGGCTCATCCCGGGAGTTCTGACCTAAGATGCTGTTGTCTTTTTTAAAAACTTCTATTATAATGTGACTTGTAGTTCAGTATGAGTGACGTATTTTGCTATAGCAGTCTTCACTTCTGTGACCTGTGTGGGCCAATGTGAGTGATAACTATGGCAGAAACTGTAGATAGACATATTCACTCAAGTCCTGCAGCAGTAGTAGCAGGCAAAATAGAAATAAAACCAGAGCTCCTATTGCCAGGCATGTTGCTTAACATATTGGGCAGCAGGGCTGTCCAGAAAAGGTTGGAGTGGTTTTTATGAAGAAATTTCCTAGGTTTTACGTTATTAATGTAAAATGCATTTACAATTAGGAAAACTCATGTTTCTACCTGTATTCTCACTGTAGTACACAAAAGGAAAACATTTACATCTAAATCTTGAATTTCTTTCATACAAAATGTATCTTCATTTGTTCTGAACCTTTTTTCCCCCACTGGTATGGGGTGTCAAGAGGAAGAGAACAGTTTAGATTCAGGAGTCACTTCTGTCTACTTGAAAAGCAGAATCTAATTACGAAAATGTAGGTCTGTAAGATGTACCTGTCACTTTTGGTATTCCTCATAATATCTGTTTTGCCTTTCTCTAACTCAAGTTATTTTCACTCGCAAGGCCAATATGAATTGGGAATTTTGATAGGTGACGATCAAAAAAGTAATTGTAAATAGGCCCATTGAGAATAAGTATTTTATAGTTCTGTGAAATGATACAGGTGGTGCAATAATTATGTCCATTAAGTAAGAAAATGTAATAAAACCCCTCAAAAGACTGAAATAAACAAAAAATTCCAAATTTTAAAAATGTTTTAAATGGCGATTTTGATTTTGGAGTTGAGAGAGATAAAATGTACCACATGATCTCTCTCCCCACTGGTATCAGCACTGATAGGTGATATAGTGAGCCAAGCATAGCATAAGCCAGCAAAAACAAATATCACTCCCCAATATTCAGCAATAACTGAACAAAGAAAGTGATATAACCTGATGCAGCCTACCTCATAAATTAATAGTAAAGAGGAAAATGGTGGCAACGGGCATTGATCATGACAGAGAGACTTAACAGGGCACATCTACTGGGCTTTCCTTGCATTTTGCAAGTTGTCACTCCCTGAGAACCTCACTGACGTTCCCACATCTGGAGAGAAGCCTATTGAACAGGTAACATTTTTTTTTTTCTTGTGATTGAGGAATAGTAGAAAGGATTCTTTAAGAAAAAGTGTTAACATGGAGAGAGGTGAACAAGCAGGGCTGCCTCTCTGGAACAATAAAGGCTTCAAATCAACATCCTTCATTGGGAAAATGATCCATTTGTAATAAGATACTCTTCCCCAACTAAGGTACAGGACATGGAATCAAATCTCAAAAGAAGGGGCAATGACCATTTAAAATAATTAGTATTGCCTGTTAATATCCTCAGCTATGGACCCACTCCCTTGTCCTTGCCAGTGTTGCTCTCTAAATGTGTGCAGGTTATGTAGTGTTGAAATCTAAGAGGCACAGTTCATACATGTAGATTTGTGCATTTATTATGGCCAATTTCTAGCAGATGGCTAGAAAGTACAATGAGAAAGAGCCTTCTTGCCTTATTCATGCAGAGATACCATTTGGTCACTGCTTAGCCTGCGTTCCCCTCATTCTTTTCCTCAGTGTACAGAAAGTGGATAGAGTACAACGTACTCCGCCCTGAAACTCAGAGTCAGATGCAGTGGGGTGTTAAACACAGCAGGAAAAGGGCCAAAAGTCCTATTGCAGATTAAAAAAAAAAAAAAAAACAGCTGCCAAGCCTGAGTAAAATGGAACAAAAGGGCTTGACAATTATGCAAACACATTACAAGAAAATTAATAAATATGTAAGCAAAGAGAAAACCACTCATGCAAAGACAGAGATCCCACCAAGATGAAAATGTCAACTCATTGTGGAATTACCTATAACATCCCGCAAATAGAGCACCTTAGTAAAAACATGGATTCTGTAAAACAAGAGATCGAAGATGTGATGAAAAGACAACAGAAGGAGATGAAAAAAGAGATTGTAGATCTAAGGATACATGAAATGGAGAATGGAAAAACATTATTATTATAGGACTAAAATATTAATCAGAAATAGCAGGGAACAGTATAGACAGTAATGAAAATCTTTAATGACAGAGTAAAGGCCTTAGACAATCAGTGTGAATGAAAAAGAAAAATGGGGTAAAGCAATCAGAGAGGAAGCGATAGATATGAAAGACCTAATATTGCAATACAAAGATTATTTGTGTCCCTAAAACTAATAATCCAGAACAATTGAACAAAAGATAATTTTGTAAAAATGAAGAAAGATAATTTCATTGAAGGAGGAAAAAAGACATTTGCAGATCACTCAATACAAAATTATATCCTAATTAGAATATGAAGATTTCAAATGGTAATTTTCAGGCATTCAGGCAGGGCAGGCAAAAAAAAATTATGATAGGGAGGGTGGGGAGCCCACAGGAGGGACTTAAGAGGGCCTGTACTTTTGAACATTCAATACTAGAAAATAATG
The DNA here is from genome assembly GCA_004026745.1 of Myrmecophaga tridactyla. Lineage (NCBI taxonomy): Eukaryota > Metazoa > Chordata > Mammalia > Pilosa > Myrmecophagidae > Myrmecophaga > Myrmecophaga tridactyla. The sequence goes on along the minus strand of PVIY010010669.1, from coordinate 55,113 downwards.
AAGAAATGTCTCTTTTTTTTTTTTTTGGTGCGTGGTCCGGGAATCAAACCCGGGTCTCCCGCGTTAGAAGGTGAGCATCTTAACCACTGAACTACCCTTGCACCCTGTAACGTTTTAAAGGAAGTGCCACCTAATGCTTCATTCAGGCAAGATGTTATTAAAATATACAGAACATAGATAGACAAGATAGAAATCGTCAAATATGAAACAGGTCCTCAAGAGCAGCTTCCATCAGCCCTACCTGCAAAAAGAGACTGTTTGACAATAAAACCCCGTCAATGAAGCAATGAATTTAAAGAAAAAAAAATAACAAAACAAAAACAAACAAAATTAATGTCAGAAGTAGAGGAAACATAGAAAAAGGAAGTGGCAAGCATTGCATCCATATAAACTACTCTAAAATTAAATTTATAGGAGAGAAAGTGAATGTTATAAAGTAAGGCAATGTAAAAATATTTTAAAGACCAACCAATATGAGGTGTGGAGAAGAGGTGAGATGGAAAGATGTGTGAAAGTGCTAATATCCTCTGTTTCTGAACAGGGAGGACTCCCTCCTGCTTAAAATAGAAACGCATAGTTTTTTTAAAAAAAAGACTCCAATCACTGACTTTTAAAAATAATTTCTTTAGCCTTGAAGAGTTCTTTTAACATTTAGTATCTCATATGTAGAGGGAGCATCTAATTTATTAGTCCCTTCAATTGCAGTTTATGTACTTTTAAATTCAGTTAAATTTAAGTTTAATATTTAAAAATAAAAATAATACCAGTGCTATGTTCTCATTTTTATAAAAGTATTTTTGCCTGTCTACCTCCCAGAAGAATTCCTACGCAAATAGAAATATCAAGAATTTTGTTGGTGGTGGTAGCGGCAAGCGGCTGTGGTTTTCATCTTCTTATTTTTTAGCATTGTATGGATTTTTATAATATGTACATATCTTCTAAAAAATGTTTGTTACACACCCACCCACAAAGCTAATGTGCCAAAATACTAACAGTGGTTCATTTCAAGTAGTAGATCTGTTAGTTAGGTTGTTTTCTCCTGGAAGTGACAAAAAAGTCCTTCTCGCAGTGATGAACAATGACGGCATCTGTCGTTCAGTGAGGAGGGGGTGGCCAGGCTGCGCCAGGTGTTGGGGAGTGTTAGCAGCACCGGGTCCCGCTCATCTCTCCGCACTGCTGGCCTCTGCATTGGTGTCATCACAGGGTTGGTTTCCTCAGTAGTCACAGGTTACTGTAGCGGTTCCAGACATCACATCTATTTATGCATGACAGATTCTAGAGACAGAGAAGGGGGAGTTTGATTCTTTGGGTCTCTTTTTAAGGAAGGCACTGTTACCCAGAGCTTTTCCAGCAAATGGTCCTTCACAGCTCATAGGTCAGAAAACCATCACCTGCCCATGCTTTGACCCATCACCAAGAAGAGTGAAACCACCATGACAGGTCCTTGGGGTCACGGTGAGCCAGGGAGGGTGGATTCCTGAACTTAATCTGGTTTTCTTTGAGAGAAAGAAAGGGGCTGCCGGACCTATGTTAGCTAAGGTACCAGAAGTGTTTGCTATAGAATGTGTATTAGTAATTTCTTCTTTGTAATTTTCTTTTGTTTTTAATCTCCTAAAATATAAATAAGTGAAGATAAATAAGCTGTGTTTTTAATTTCCCTTTCAGTTGACTTGTGGGTGTTACTTCTTTTTTCTGAAAAAAACACATCGATTTAAACACTGATAAAAGTTTTAACTAGTATTGAATATCCTTTCTGAGTACAGTCTATTGCTGGAAGGAGCCCCAATAAAGAGACTGAGTAATTATGGAAGAAAACTGGATCTCTCTAAGTTGGAAATAATTTTTTGGTAAAGGAGGAATATCATTAGCTTTGAGGACTGGTGCATTACAAGCATTTATTATAAATTCAAAGAGTATTCCTTTTGTGTTCACTTTGAGTGATCCAGAAAATATTAAGAGAAGTTTACCTAATGTACAAATTGTTTCCAATATAGGAAAGGAAGATTATCCTTAAAATATTCAGAATGCAATTTCTTTGCTAGTATTTATCATAATTGTTGCATTTTAAGAGAAGTGAACATTTTTTTTAGCAATATGAAATAACTACATTTCAGTATTGCTTTCTAAATTGGAATACTTTGAAAAAAATCTAACTGAAGTAAAAGAAAAATTGTGAAAATGACCAAAAAAATCAAGCTTTCACCGGATGAATTTCAAAGATATTTTGGCATGTGCTTAAAATCATTGTGGCAGTGCCATGGTCTATTCCATTCTTGAAAGGAAGTTGAAGTACCAGTGGTTAGCTCACAGTGCCTGACGTCCTCCCTACTGGCAGCTTTCCCCTTTTCTAATCCCAGGAGGTTGGCAATAAGGAGGCGGAAAGAGGAGAAAATATCTTGTGTCTACTAGTTCTGGTCTTCTCCCACCAAAGCAGTTGCACAAACAAATTTAATTGAAATAAGATTTTTATAATATTAGGCGATCTACCCGTTTAAGTGTTAAGTGCTATGTTTTGGGTTTCTCTAAGCTGAATACAAAACAAAGTAATTCTTATGTTTCATAAGAATATCAGTTCCACCCATTATTATCACGTTAACTTTTTCCTAGTAAAATAGATGAGGGGTCTTCTATGCATGGTATTTTTTAAATACCCAATAATTAAATCCAAAGCAAACCACTTTTAAGGAAGAAAGAAATTTACCAAACCACAGAGCATAGCTAGTCATTTACTTATGATTAAACTCTTTGCATGCTGATAAGGTTGGAAATACCCAGAACTTTATTTCATTGCTTCTTCCCCTCATTGTCTACCACATGTGTTAGAAACTTTTAAATTCATAACTTATATCTAGTATTGACCCAGTGGTACCCACGTGGATGCCATTTTCAATTACTTGAGATGAATTTTGGTGGCTTTTTAAGGTGTGACATCTTCCAACTAGTTCAAATGTAAGAAGTTTATGAAATTGTTTAAAATTTTGAAATTTGAAATTAAAAAACCAGAAAACCTAGAAAATTTCACTGAATTTCCATGAAATCACATCGTGTCCTGGGAGTTCTTACTTTAGCAAAAATACAGTAACCCAGAAAATTTCTGGGGAACCCCCTGTAGGATGAACTAGAAGTGCTCTTGCTGAGTGAACAGTCTTTTTAACTTTATTCTTGATTATGTTTTCTAAATCAGTTTATAAATAAAATTCATCTGTGCATTTTGAACCCATGATCTTATATTAGGAACATTTAGATCAGAAGAAAAATTTTCACCATCAGTTATCCTTTTCATTCTCTTCCTGCCATACCCCACTGATCTAATTATTTAGTCTCAATTTAGGTCCATGATTGGACTCATGTTTTTCATTATTGTTGTTCTTGCTATTGATATAATAATATCTGATATTTTAAGAGCTTTCTCTGTACCAGAAATTGTTCTGTCATTTTGTCCTCACTAGAATTTGGTGAGGTATTCAGCAGTTGCAGTAGTATTCTTATTTTAGAGATGAGGAAACAGATTCCAAAAGATAAGTAACTTACTGAAGGGGACCATGACGAAGAAATGGCAGGGTCACGTTTTGAACTCCATGCTGTCTACCATGACCTGCCACTTTCTCACAAAAGAGAAAGATATTTTGCAAAGGGTGATGATATCTTTTTTGCTGCTAAAAAAATGGAGTCAGATACATTTAGATAACAGAAATCTAGGCAACCTTCCTGGTCTTGGGAGGTTTAAGGCACAAATAGACTACTGTGTTGTAAGAATTGCTGGAAGATTCCTACTTCACATTCCCACTGCTTGATTATTAAATTCGAGGAAGTTACACACTAACAGGGCGAAGAGAAGTTTAAAGTGACCTCCAAAGTCGATGAGACTGATTATACACAGATTAGTAAGCAGTGGTCTCTGACTAGGAGCAGACATTCTGGCCAGACCCCGTGTTGCCGATGCAGGTGATGTGCATTTGCCGGCACTCACAGTGTGTCTGCCAGATCATGAGGGTAAGGTCTGCAGCACTCCAGAATAGCACATTAGTACTAATGTATTTTAGCAGGGGATGTTACATATATTTCAAATCTTAGCAGTTTGGGTTTCATTTTCTTTTGACAAAAATATTTGGATTAGGTTGATATATTCTAAAATGCCAACCTTGGCTTTTACCTAGAAATGGGAATCAGTAAAGTTGGTATCCCCCAAACCCTGATTTTAGGGTACAAGGTGAAAATCTTTAGCCAGTAGAGAGACCTAGGAAACCAAGTTTAGATTCTGCTGATTTTAAATATATCCAGTTTAACAATGTGGGTGGAAGTTGGATGACAATGTTTGTAAGCACTATCAATGATACATTTTACTTTAAGTTAACCTTTGTTTCATTGGATGAATAGTGTATGTTCTGTAGGTGGTTCATGCAAAAAAATTCACCAATGAGATGCTAATCCAGTTGTACAAGAGACAATCCTTTGGTTTTCATCAACAAATTTTTATAATCTTACTTGCTTTGAGAATCTTGAACTATACTTATGAAATCAATACTTTGTAAAAGCAGTATTGATTATCATGTTGATGTCCAACATAATTTGTTGCCTTCCTAGGGCTCAGAAGCTTTCAGAGGATCATTAAATGCATTAGGATCTGAAGATGCCCAGTCTGTGGCTGTCTTTAGCAGGCTGACTCCTTTGGGTCAGTTATTCTTAGCCTCGATATTTCTATCTTATGGCATCTCAGGTCTAAGATTAGCTTGTTAGGCGTTATCATGCCATCTGAGTTACCTCCTAATATAACTCTACCCTGGAATGATTATTTATAGAAAGAGCATTCTGTCATTTTTGGGTTATTTCTAGTAGTTTAAATAAAGAACAACATTCAAGTGAAACCACAGATTCCTTCCTGCTGCCAAAACAACATGATAACTGTCTACTTAAGGGGCAATAAATGTTTAAATGTGTGCTCTGGGTGATTATAGAATTCTCTTTATCTCTGCCACCTGGAGAGAAAGGGGAGCACTTTGGTTAGCTCTGTATGTTCCTGAAAAGGCAAAGAGGTGGCCTTGTTGCTTTCTGTAGCAGAGCACATAAGACTCTGGTTCATGATGGCAAGGGACACACAGGGTTTATTTTTTAGAGACAATGCTGAGCTCTCTTTGGGTTAATATGGCTTTTAAACAGTGTTCTTTGGCTCTTGACCCTTCCAGTGAAAATGCATCCATGCATACATTGTTTCATTTTTTCACACTGCGAAAGTGACTCCAATATTTAAAAAATTAATTAGAATAACAGGTGTATTTTAACCAAGACTAAATTCTATTTAAATCTTCATGTATATATATATTCTTTATATATATAAGCCCCATAAAATTGGGTTTGAAGGTAGTACATGAAGAGGAATTGTATTTTCATTATAAATACAGTGAATATACAGGTTGACTATATGCTGTGGAAAAATAGGTGAATATACACCATAAATGGCTTGTCATTAATATATTGCAATACCTGTAAAATAATATTATCTATGTTTTTAGCTTTATAGCCACACTATATAAAAAAATTATTATGATTATGTTGCATTAATGAAAATTGTTGATTTAAACAGGTGAGAAGAAATTCTCAGCATATGAAAAATAGTAGATATAAGCTTGTTGTTCTGATAAAAGTAACTGTTGATGAATCATGCAGGTTTCATATACAATAAAATGTGCAGTTTCATATTTGAGAAATGTTCTCTTGGTTTATTTACATTGTGTGCTTAATTCAGAACTTCATAATTGATGTTTCACTTTCAAATTAGAATGTTTTAATTTAATATATATTAACTTGAATTTTATATTTCTGGATTATTAACTTGTTACTAGGTGAAAATAGTATATCAAAACATTTCATGTTACACGTTAATCAGGCTCTCTAGTAATATTTTAATTCTAGCATTAATTATTTACCGAATAATTTCATTGTTAAGTACTAAAAACCATACTACGTTTTTTAAAGATAAACATTTTTGTTGGTGTGTTGGATATTGGGAATTCACTGGTCTTTAGTAATTTGCAAAATGACATACAAAAATGAAGCACAGCAATTAAAATGCATCCTTATAAAAGCCAAAATGTAGATAGACCCAGAGTGTGGGAAGGAGAAGTTGTAGGAACAGCATTAGAAGTTACATCTCTAGACCGCTCTTTAAATTAAAGGGTAGAAGGTTTTGGGAGGTGATGGGATTGTTTGAAGGCTTGGAAGCTGAGGTGAACTCGCTAGTCATTCGTTCATTCATTTGTTTTTTTTCCCTCACTAATAGTTGAAAGTTCACCATGTGCCGGGCATTGGTCTAGGCCTGGGAGGAAAGAGGGGAAGGGGAGAGGGATAGGTACGACCATGAAACAAGACAAGGAGTTTTGTTCAACCGAATGATGAATGGGTAGGTACCTTTAAATAGTATTAGGTACCAGGGGAAAATAAAACAGGACTATGGATTAGAGAAGGACTGACCATGGCGGGGGTGTTAGCGTGGGCAGTCCAATAAAGCCTTTGGAGGAGGCTAAGACATGAAGGACGTCTTCCCAATGAAAGTAGTTTTCCTCCACATTCTATTTGGTCTGAGTGAAATGAAATAAAAGCACAACAGTTCAAATAGAGCAGCAAGTGTCAGGGAGCCGTTTTAGTCTCCACTTACCTGTTCCTGTGGAAGGTCTGCAGAAGCCTTTAATAGTAGGTAGTAAGGGAGCCAGGAGAATCTGTCAGCTACTCTTTTCTTCGTTCCCACCGAGAGAGAGGCTGGAATCAGGTGGCCCCTCCCTGGAATTAATGTTAACGACTGGAAGTCAAGGCCCTTTCTGCACCCCTTCCTTCCCTCCCCACTGAAGATTCATGTTTGATCCCATTCCCTCTCTAACCCGTGCTGTGCTGAAAGCCCTTTACAAGCAGTGTGAGCCAGGATGAATAGTATAGTGAAGTGAACAATCCTCTTCACTGAGGGCCACAAAGAAGGGAGCAATATATCCTCATCAACTGAAGGTAGAGTCTGAGGCCATTTTCTCATAAACCCAGTATCGCAACCTTTTTTGAAGGGAATAAGTACAGTGGTCATTAAACAAATATTTATTGAGTAACAGTAATGTACCAGGTACTTAATGCAAGTAGATTATAGGTCCAATAGCACTTCTGATAAGTGGCTGGAGAACTGTAACTTCTAAACAAATTGTTTAGAATACATAGTCTTCATGTGGAGGTGAATGGATCGACAGATGGCGTAATTGAGAAAGGAAGTAATTCATGGAGGAAATAGATAGATTTATAAAAAGGAGAAACTGCAGTGTGTGCCAAGGCTATTTTCCCCACATTATCTTTTCTCAAGGTTGGGGGCAGTGATGGATCTGCGCAGTAGGCTGGACAAACGTTTTTGAGGGACTGACACGTTATCTCACATGCTGGATGCCTCATGGGGTTTCCCCTCAACATTCCAAATGGTCTAAGGCAAATGGAATGAAAGGACACTTAGAATAGAGCAGGAAGGATTCTGGAGCTATTTTAATCTCCACTCACTTCTGCCTTATGGAAGGAATGGGGAAGGAAGCCTTCAGCAGCAGGTAGGTGAGGAAGCCAGAGAAGGCTGTCAGCTACGGTTTTCTCCAGCCTCAAGAAGCTGGGACTGAGCCAATCTCCTGGCTGACATGCCATGTGAATTCACAGAGTAGCTTGAGAAAAATAGTCAGTAAACTTTGTTTTTTCCCACTCAATGATTGTCTTATTAAATAAGTATTTATTGAGTATTAAAGAGCTGTATATATATTTTTTGAGAGCTGTACATTTAAGGTAGGTTTCTTTATATATTATTGATGCTGCTAGATTTTTATATATAGGAACTAAGAATAGCTATTTCTTTTTACTGAAAAACCCTTCTGTTCCATTCTAGCTAATCTTCACTGAAGGAAATCCTAACTTTACAAAGCCCGGTCAAATGCCTCCTAATACTCAACCCGTCACTGACCCCACCCTAATCGTTTGCAACACATCCTCAGCTATGTATATTTTCTTCTCTCTCTCCCTCTTAATCCCCATAGTCCTTTATTATTTTCTTATGGCATTTCCATTTTCAATCTTACACTATGGTTATTTATATACGTGTGTCCCCATCCCCCTGGTTAGTTATAAGCTTCAAGAGGAAAAGGATCATGTTTTATTTCTATTTTTATTCTCTGCAGTGCCTAACACATAATTGATCCATGAGACTATTTGTAGATGAATAAATGAATGATTAAAGCCTATGATGTTATTGTACAAAGCCTGTGTTTTTAATTTTGTATTCCTTATGAATGATTTTTTCTTTTCTCTAGAAACTAAGTCCTCATTTTTTTTTTGTAAATTTTGGGGTAGAGCATTTGATTCAAAAATTAAAATCTCTCGTTAAGATAAAAGTCAAGAATGACCCACCGTGTTTTAATAATATGTATTTGACCCATTAAATGTTTCTTTTATTCTTCACAAAGGGAATTTTAGAATATTCATATTTGAATTGAGTTTTCAATGAATAATGCCAATAGAAATTTCATGAGATATGTGTCTGCAAAATGTTAAGTGTGAAATAGCTAATTTAAGACTGCCTGAATATAAATGAGTACTTTTTTATCCACGGAGGATAAATTTGGTTTTGAAAATAATTACAGGTGTACTTTTATGTTATTCAAATGCCAATTCATATTTAATCCTATTTTTTTCTTCCCTGATATTTTTCATGCAGCGATGGTTTTCTTAGATAAAAGACAAAAATGGATGGATTTTTTTCCTTTTAACAATGGGATCTGTTTGAGACAGTTCTGCCCCTGGGACTGTTATTTAGAGCGCATCTATATTTTATTTGGGCATTATTTAAATGGCCATATTCTTTGAAAAGGAGACAGTGGAAGAAGAAAGATTTTCTTAACAAACAATTTAATAATAAAAATTTAAATGCCAAGGGGATCAGTAATCTTGAAAATTATCTAAAATAAAATGTCAGAACAGGAATTCATGTAGTGAGATACTAAAGACAGACAGATGGAAAGGGTGAATCAATCTCTATACACAGTTTCTCAAAGAGAAGGATGAAATAATCTATTTGTATCTACATGGGAGAGGAATGGTGAATAAAATAAGAGCAGGAAATAAGTAGGGAAAAGGGAACATCATTCCGTTAGGGTAGTCTTTTTACTGTGTTTGAGCCTTGAAACTCAGCATAAGGTTAGGATAAATAAAGGGCATTAAGACTCAGAAAATTGAATTAGTTGATTATAAAAATATGGACCAAGAGAGGAGTTGGAAAATAAAAGCGAATTTTGCAACAGAGCTGCTTAATGCAGCTTGGGTGGAGCACAGCACAAGTATCGCTAGTGACCTTTCAGCCCCTTTGAAAATCTGGTCTCTCAGTTGTTGTTTCTCATTACTGTGGGTTAAAGTAAGTTTCTAGAAGGTGAAATAATTATAATAAGGTGGAAGAAATCAAAGTTGATCTGAACTTGAGCTTAGTATTTTTCCATTCCCGTATTAGGCTTTAATAAGAAAATTAGTTCAAGCAAATTTTCAGAGGTTTGCAATTTTTGGAGCTATAAACCCTATTAATTGAAATCATTCATTTATTTCCTTTTCTCAAAGATGAATGCAAAAAGATGTTAAAAATTAAAAGTATATCAACTTAACCTAACTTTTATATTGTAATAGGAAAATAATATAAATAACCTCAGGCAACTGATGATTAAACATAATAAAAACAATTCCCTAAGTCTAAAATCTCTTCCTTCAGATTTTAATTGAGGGCCAACACTCACTATCCATTATCCCAATAATTAAGTGGGAATTCTCCGACATCACTGATCTGGGGACATCAGATCCCACTCTTGATTTTTTTTTTCAGTAGATAGTCCCAAATTTGAACAAGGAATAACCCTAGGAAACCATACATAAGTTCAGTTTTAGATAACTAGAAAACGTTTTTAATTGTTTTGTAAATATGGGTGAGAACATCTCTTTATTTGATTATCTGTGTCCAGTTTACTTCCTTAGGCACTGAAAAAAAGTTGTGGTTGTTATTAGATTTATGGTAATATATGTGAGAACCATTTTCCCCACATCCTCGATGACATTGAATATTGTCAGATTTTAGATAGCTTTGCCAAATTGATAGATGAAAAATGATGTAGAATTATTTTATTATGTCTCTGATTACAGGTGGGGTTGAACAACTTTTATATGTTGTTAGACATTTAGGTTTTATTTTATGGAGTAATAACTCCAGGAATGCAAGAATGGTTGAAGGGAAAAAAAGTCTATCATGAAAAATCATCCTGTCAACTGATTAAAGGAAAAAATATATATAATCATTTCACTATATGCAGATAAATAGATGATAAAAGTCAATACTCTTGGAGTATAAAAACTCTCAATAAACAAGGAAGAGGAGAGGAAACTTTAATAAATGTTATAAATCAAAATCCCACATAAAACTTAATACTAAAATTGAAACATATTCTCTTTAAAGACAGAAACTTTGTCTTGGAAAGCCTAATCAATGTTCAAAAACATTAACAGTCAATAATAGTCATAAAAAGTTTGAAAGGAAGAGAAACTAACTGAAGTACAAGATTAGAGTTCAGTTAAACAGTTAATTACAAGGCCATTATAACATAAAAAATTATAAAGATTATTACAGAAATAACCAAACACAATGTGTAATAAAAGTGACGCTATTCACAATAGCAACTGAAACTTTTATGGAGAAGTTGATAAAATTATTGAAGGACATATAAGAAAACGTAAACAAATTCAAGAGATGTTGAGTAGGAAGAATGCATTTTTAAAGCATTACTTATTTCCAAATTAATTTATAAATCTCTGTGCTTAAAGCCACTAACTTTCCTTTAAAATAGATGATTCATATTTAATACAACAATTAACATGTACTAAATGGTTTATACTGAAAAGTAAAACTTCTACTGCAAGTCACCACTCATTTTCCACTGCCTAATAGAACACCTGATATCAATTCTTTCTGTACCTTACAGATATATTGTATGTCAGTGTGGTTTAAATTAAAATCCTAACAAGATTTGTCAAGGAATAGTCTAAAATTAAAATGTAAGAGTAAGTCCGCACCAAAGGCAATTTTGTAAAGCAGAAGTGGGGAGAAGGATAGATATCTAGTTGTACAAAACTATATATTAATGACTTTCATTTTGGCAGGGGCATAGTGAAATCAGTCTGTATTCTGCATACATATATCATTCTTAATAACTTTGTGTGTGACTGAGTTGCATCACAAATCAAGGAGGAAAGATAGACTATTAATTAACAGGTTTGGGAACAGTTAATATATGCAATTTGAAAATTCAGTCAAATGATCTTGTACCAAAATATTTATTTTTATACGTACCATTGTTATCCAGTTGAACAGCTTATACCATAAACTTTTGCAAAACAGAAGTATTGGAAAATTCATGGAGGGTCTTTGTATATGCATATACACACCCCTGCATTTTATGGAGGGATGGGAAATTTGTATAAAGTTATGGTAAGGAATTTTATTTAAGGTGAACTGAATAGGTGAGTGAAGTGTTCAGTATTATGTTGCTCAACAGTTTTCAAAAACAATAATTTGAGACTAATTTAAATAGATGTAAGAGGACCATTGAGTAAAATAGAGGAGATTATTCATGTCAAGGAATAAAAATAGGTAACTCAATCCTAAATCCTCACGAAATGTTAGTTACTGAGTAGTACCTCAAAAAGCCCATGAAGAAGTGAATTTTCAGCTGAGAACTGAGTGATTAGAAAAATCCAGCTGTGCAGAGAACAAGGGAAAGATATTTCAATTTAAATATCACTATAAGACATAAAGAACCTGAAAATTTAGTCAAATGCTTCAATGAATATTATTACAATGAATTTCTGCAGGTCAGTTGCTTTATAGGTAATGAATGTTTCCAGCTACCTTTTTTGCTGAACTCTCTTTCGCAACAAACCTAAATGTTTTCATATTCATAACTTGAGGTTTCATAAGCTCTTCAAAATCTGGTAATTTCCCTCTAGAAGGCACCACTCAAACGCTAGAAGGACGGAAGATTCTATTATCTTTTTATTTTTTCCATACATACCAGAAATATACTGAATGTAATTCTAACCCCAGTATATTCAATAACAATTTGAATATTGCATGGCATAGTGGATGTGAAATCAGGAAGACTGGGTGTGTCTGTTTATTTGTTAATTGAATGTTTTTGAGCTTCGTCATGGTACAAGTGATTTTAGGAATAATGGCATTGATGAAAAAATTAGCAGCTCCTCAGGGAGCTTCTACTTGAGAAGGGTTTTAATCCAGGGTTTGCCACAGTCTGTAGAGTTAGGCAATTTACTTAACTTCTCCTGGTATCCATAAAACATGAGATGAGTTGGCTAGATTCCTATTAGGGTCCTCAACAGCTTAAAAATGTCAATTATTCTACTTTTTAATAACCCAAAACACATGAAGTCACAAGAGTATGCCCTTCTTATACATCACAAGTAATTTTGATTCAGTGGGGAGAATACATAGGAATGTGTAAGTTAGATCATGCCATTTATGACACTACATATTTTAGACTTGGCAACTTATTCTGCTCTAGTTTATTTGAACTTTATCATTTATTCTGAAGCTTGTTGCTGTGTCTGACTTTCGGCTTTGAATGTCTTACCTTTTCACAGATGTGTTACAGTACATAACCTGTTCACAAATAACTCTTTAGTAATTGTTATGAATATAGCTTAGTTTGACATTAAAGTGTTTTGGAATAAGTATTACAGAGCCCTGTGGAATTTTTAAAATTCATTTTGTTTCTAAACCACAATTTATGGTTTAAAAAAGGGAGAGAAGATATATTGGTTATTGGTTGTAAAGTCATATTTTATTGTATTTTACATCCACTATGGGTGATATTTAAATGATGCCAAAGCTACATGTTGCGATCAAGATAACAGTATTTTTTCCTTCTTTCCCATTCCAATCTTTTGAAATGTAATGCATGGAAATTGTTCTTTCATATGTTAAGTGCATCTCATTGCTGAATATAGTGTGCCTCTCTGAAGTATTCACTTCTTTGCCAAAAACACATCAGTCATTCACAAATATTCAGTACTCTGAGAATGAAATTTTTTTTAGCTACTTGGGTAGTTGGTAAAAGCCAGTTTGCAAAGATTTTTTAACTCTCACAGTGTTAGACATTGTAAGTGAAATCTAGACCTACATATTAGCACCCAGCTTATGAGTGTGAGTTCTAGAGATTCTGAATACTGTGGGTTACAATATTTTAGATCAAGATTTGGAGAACAAAGTACCCAGTTAATAAAATGACAATTATCAGTCTTCTATTTTGTGGATGTGATAAAAAGTGTGTTAATTTGAAGCACAAAATGGGTTCCACCCTGAACATAGTCACTGATATTTAAAGAAAATATCTATAAAAAAAAGCTCCATTAATTAATTAAAACCTGAAAATGCAAATAAGCAAATCAAGACCTAGACTAATGCCTGTCATATAGTAATTGCTCAATAAATGTTTGTGGAAGGAATGAGTAAATGAATGAAATGAGTACCATCCATTTACAGCAGTGACATTTAAACTGGACCTATTATACTGGGTTAACTAAGCATAAAGAGACATAAAGAATATATTTTAAAAGCTTGTCTTTAATAAAAAAAATTAAATTAGGAAGAGCCTTCTCTTCTTTCATGATACTTTTATAAAGGGTACGTGGTTATTTTTGTGAATATTAAATATGTTACACTTCAGTGACACCAAGTTTTAGGGGACTGTTTCCTTCTTACAAAAATAGCACTCGTAGCTGTGCCAACTCTTACCTGCAGGCCTCATTCTAATGGGGCACTTTTTATTATTCTAATTTATCACGAGCAATATTTGGAGAATAAAAAAGTCAGATAATCAGGCTTGTTATTTTGGCTTCTAAAGTTAAAAGACCCTCAGAAAGGGCTTGGAGATTTCTTCTGCTTAAGTTCATATCCATAGAAAATGTAGTTTGTCCAGTAAGAAGCCAATGTTCTGTCATTAGTATGTTCTGTATAGCTGAGGTATTTAGTGTAGTGACTCCAGAGATGAGAATGTTGTTGGAACCCTTCTCTATATGCTACTTACCTGAGAACTCCTAGAGAAAGCCCAATTCAAGCGCTCTCTTCCCATTCAGGAAAGAAGTTATTATGCATGCCACATTTAAACTCTAGGATAATAGTACATTGACCATCTTCCTGGCTTAACTGAAAAACAAATCACCTTCTCGTGTAGTGCTAAAAAGTATAAGGAAGATTATAGAAAAGATGAACATTTGATTAAAGTTTCTTTTTCTGAAAAAAAAAATCAGCTAGCATTATTTATAATTATGATTTTTCTTGAAATAAGCATGAATATTTAGTCTGGTGACTAAGTTTCCTGGCCACAACTGGTGAACTCCCACATAGAGAAATTCACATCCTAATGTTCAAAGGAAATATGCTTGCAAAGGTTATAATGAAAGGTGCCAAGGGCTCATGGGTGTTGATGTCCTTTCAAGTATTCTGCCTTCATGCCTGGCTCATTTCACAGCCTTCTCACCTGACTGTCTCCACCAATAAAAGAAGTCCAGTGTATTATGGAAATAAGTTCTGAAGAATTTTCCTTGCCACTGTGCATTTGTAGTTGGGTGTACGGTGTGGTCCTTGCACATGATGAGAACTCCGTAGGTTGATTGGCAATGAACTAAAGGTTAAGCTCATTAGAGGCAAGAGTTTCCTTGGAGTTATTTCCTCCCCTCTGATACACGCAGACTCAAACTCAGCTGCTAGGGTAGTTCTTCTATACCTCTGTTATTAGCTGTAATCTGCTTAATATCTTACATGGCCTTTGTTCTTCCTTTGTTTTCAACTGGGCTTCTTTTCTCACCACTGATCTGATCACCTGTCAGTCTGTGGGCAAGACCTTACAGATGGACAAGTACAGGTTAAGCTATTGCCCCTTCATTAAGAAAAATCCTTTACTGTAACTCTTTTCTTCCATTCTTACCCTTCTGTTCCCTGTCGGGATTGTGACAGCAGGTCAGTAGTTGGGCTTTTAATGCTGATTTGACGGGAAGTAGGGCGGTGAGAACAGCAGTCTTCTTTGCACGCTAAGGAGATGCTGACTATACTTCTCAAGTAGTAGCTAGAAGTACAGGTCTTGTAGCTGAAGCACAAAATTTTGTTTTAAAAATACAAATGGTTCTTTTCATTTTCTTAATCAGTTCTCATACTCATAGTGTTATACTATGTTCACATATACATTTTTCATTGTTTTCCCATCTTATGAAATATTTTCATTATATAAAAATAATCGCATATTTCATTTGTCTGTTTTTTCACATGGGCAGGCACCGGGAATTGAACCCAGGTCTCCAGCATGGCAGGTGAGAACTCTGCCTGCTGAGCCACTGTGGCCCGCCCTCATTTGTTTTAATTATTATTTACTGTAATGTAACATTGACTGGCTTACCATCTCTCACACTTGTTGGTTTTATTGGAATCAGTCTATTCCTTCTGTATAGACTGACCTCTATAAAGACTCACTTCTTTGGGAGCAACTCTCATATGAAACAAAAGAGTTTGAAGTAAACCAGAAAGATCTGGAGAACCCACGGGATTTAGGTGGTCTTGGAATCCTGTGATATTTGCTTCGCACTAATGATTTTGTGCACCTGTGTGTTTTTCTGGGGAGATTGTCCATTCTATGCCTAATTCTCGAAGAATTTTGTGACCCTATTAAATGTAAGAAGAACATTAGAAGAAGTGATAATAACTTTAGCTTTCTGGGTATTCAAACTACAAAAGATAAGAAGTCAAAGTAAAGGCCCGGGGATGGTGCTAGAAGGAACCAGGATGCACAATAACAAGCAAGAAGCCCCTCCACCAAAACTTTTTTAAAAAGTAGAAAATATCTAAAAAACAAAATTGCCTACTGCCGTAAGAGCCCACCATTGTGTGTGACAGATCCTGAAGGAATGCTCCTGTGCCCTCTAGGTAGCTTTAAGAGCAAGGATGTATCTAATGTTTTTTAAGGAGTCCTCTAACACAGTAAAATGGAATTGTTTTTGATACTTAAAGAGACAAGCTTCAGACCTCTCAAACATTTACTTTGTAGAGTCTCTTATGTCCATAGAAACCAGATAGGTAGATGAGTGTGTGGGATGTGTCCTCTGCCCCACAAAATATACTATGATGGAAAAAGAATTTCCTTTATGTGCAGAAGCAGGATGCCTGCATTGTTTGTTGTGCACACATCTGTGGGCCCTGTGAAGTAATTGATAAACAGATGTTGTGTAGAATGACTCTAATGCTTTGTTTCAAGCTCCTGCATCACAGACCAATATGAAAAAGATATTAGCTAAAACTATAGTTTGGAAATTATGTCTTGGGAAAAATATTACTATTTATATTAATGAGCTTATGAATGAGGTCATTGCAACTCATTCTAGGAAAGATCTAGGTCAGTGTAATCCTATCTAGAGAGAGTTATAAAAGAATGATAGCTGACTTGGCATTCTAAGTCAGAACTGAGGCCACTGTTTTTCTCTAAACGACAGACAAAAAGAATATTGCATATCAAACACTCCAGGGATTAATATCTGTAATGTAAAATACATACTATAGATCGATAAGAAAAAGAACAGTAACAAAATAGAAAAAAATCTGAGGCTATTAACAGCACATTGTCAGAGAAAAAGCACAAATGGTTAATAAACATATGCATATATAATCAGTCTCATTCATGATGGAAACACCAATATGGTGCCATTATCGAATCCATTGTAATAGTGAAAGTAAAGAGACTAATAATACTTAGTGTTGATTAGACTAGTTTAGAGGAAAGGCACATCCTCATTAGTGAAAGTGTGAAAGTATTCAGTGGCAAAATTTTGGTAGAGCATTAATTGACAGTATTATCAAAAATAAAAAAATGTACATACTCTTCAAGTCTACCATTCCACTGAATTGTTATTCAGAAATATTTGCATAAAATGCCCAAGTGTTTGTATACCAAGATATTTATTTGCAGTGTTACTTATAGAATTGAAAAACACTTGAAAACAATTTAAATATTAGTCAGTGCAGAAATAAATTGTGGTAATCAGTATTCTGAAATGCTATATAGTCATTAAAAATAAGAAGATCCAAATATATTAACATGGAAGGATGGGCAATGTATACTATTGAGTGAAAAGAACCAAAATGTAGAACTACACAGGTGACTTGATAAACTGAACCAGTAGAGTCCATGATGTTGTTGTTGTTATTTTATTGTTGTTGTTGTAATAGAAAAGTAGTAAACAAGAGTATTTTAATCTAAAGAAGAAATGCCAAAATAAAAAGTCACAAAGGCAAATTTGTTAAAACTTTGATATATTAATTTAAAAGCAGGAAAATATTTCTTTGTCTATGTTACTTTTAACTAAAATTTTAAAATATTAATGAGTTTATTTTAGTAGCAAAATTAGTTATACATACTCATGGAACCTTTTTGATGTAGACCAAAATGTTAAACTAATGATGCATAATTTTTCTTTTCATTATGAAGCCCACCTCTTGCAGATAGCTTTTATTTACATTTTATTTCACTGTCTTGTCCCTTCTTTATTTTAGATATATCTCACAATTATAGAAAGGGTTACCTATTACTTGCAGAAATGCCACTCACTATTACTCTCATTTTGCAGCTCTGAAAAATTTTCAGCATAATTAGAGGCAACTGGCCTGCTTAAATAGAGTCGGTTAATTAAGTTATAAAAATCTAAGAGAATATGATGAACTGCTAAGCAGACATATGTAGTTAGAGCTTTCTGTTCTGCTTTTTTATCAAATGTTTCTGCCACCTGGGTTTTCTAAACTATCCTTCTGTTGAATATAGTTTTCAAATTGATGTTCAGAAGAGTAGTGCTCTCTGGACAAGTTAAGTTCTTCGTTGGTAGAGTAATGATATGTCAACACACATTTTCTGAAATACTGGCCCTACTCCCCTCGATATCTTGGACAGAGTTGCTTGATACCAGAGAGTGCAGTCCAGCTATCCTACAGGCCTGGGCCGACACCAAGCGAGAAGGTTTATGCTGGACCCCAGCTCTGCTCTGTCGAAATGTCTAGAGCTCAGAATAAAATTGAGTTTCCTGCTTTAGCCATAGCTATGTCTTAAAATAACCTGAAGAAATTATAGTTCTGATTACATAGAAAGTGAAGGACTTAGAACATTCTCCTAATAAAGCCATGAGAATGACACAAAGCTTAGTCATCAGCAGTCCTTCCCTAACAGGCATTTTGGAGAAAAAATAGGGCTTTGAAATTGGATAATTTGATTTGAAATTTTGCCTAATTATTTTAAAGATGCAGAAAACCTTTCATTTTGGCAAGAAAAATAATGATCTGGAATCCAATTATGAAAGAGCAAGCTTTTAAAATGTTTGATATCTCCAGTAATGGAGAAAATGATGTCTTTAAAATTACATTCTGCTGGAAATCTCATTCTTGGATGTCTTGATTTTTGCATTTTGAGTGGACGAATTTAAAGTAATTTCCTTTTGGAAATATGGCACTGGAAAAGTTAGATGGGTTATTTAATTTTATGTTGGATCGGATCTACCAGGGTACAGATTTTAGAATCAAAAACACCTTTCATTCTCATTCCCTAGGAGAGATGTCTGATTTAATGGGATGCCTTGAGATTTCTTACAACACAGATCATTTATAGGCAATCATTTATAGGCGATCAGTGCCCAGTATTCCTTCTACTTGATTAACACTCCTATGAATACAATGGTCAAAGTGGATAATGCCTTCAATAATCCCATTTAAAAATTTTTATTCTCTGTTACTTTTACCATTAATATGTTATCTCAGATGGCATTTATCATCACCTTACCATGTTTATACATATGCTACTGTTTTCTCATTATACTTTCAATTAACATAGTATTTGAGTTGCAACCATATCAGTAATATGATCAGTCATTAATAGTCTAGCATTTGAATTTCATTAAAGATATTGCTCCAATTTTTAATAAAGGAAAATGAAACAAGTTAAAGGGAGACTGTATTTAAAGATGTTTAGTTTTTGTTCAGAATTATTTTTAGATAAACTGCTCAGTTGATTAAACTTGTAGATTAATATTCTAAAATAGTTCCAGTTACTTTTCTACAAGGTAGTTGGACCTCCACAGAAGTTTTCTTTTACATGAGATTTAGTTTTGACTAAGTCTTAAGCACAGTGCCTTGAAACAAGAGGCTGAATAAACATTTGTTCAAAGGAAAAGTCAGTTATTGAAATATTGTGTCTTCCGTATCATTCTTTAGTAGCGGTGGTGTGACAACTTAGTAGAAGTGACTAACAACTACGTACGTACAGAAGACAGGATGTGAGTCTCCAAGGTAATCAGGACCATCAGGAGGATGTTAGACCAAAATTAACACCATGAGGAATGTGTTATGCATATATTACAGCCCACGTGTGGAAATCTGTTCATTTCTAGAGACATTGCCTCTCTGTGAATGGCTAAGTGGGCTCTGCCAAGCACCAAAAAAACCCACAAAAAACCACTTAGGGCCATTCAGAAGTATCAGCCACACACTCTGAAAGATTTTAAACGACAAGTTACCTGCTTTAGTAAATATATCCTTAGGTGTAGAGATGGATGTTTTAACAGGACGGATAGGAATGCAGACGCCAGGGTGAAGTCTCCATGCTGAGAAACTGAGTAACCAGAATCTTATGACAATATCCTCAGGGCTCACCCCAGCTCTCTGGCCACGTTTTCATTTCTCTATCCTGAGAATTGATCATCTGTTGCTCTTGTTTTTTCCCTCATCAGATTTCTTCTAAAGCCTTCAAATGGGCATGATGCAGTCTCTGAGCTTCCACTCAGATGCACCATAAAGGTTATAAAAATGCCTCTGCCTCTCTTACTTCTTGCCCGCATCATGTTTTATTTAGACCTTCTAGGTGAGGCAATTGAAGCGGAGCCCATGATACATTTTAAGAAGGAATAATAGCATTCTGTTAAGTGCGCTGAACTTTTAATGTATGATAGTTAATTTGTCCCTCCCAAGTACCCTCTTTGTAGGTGGTAAAATCATTCTAGAAGTGAGGAAATTGAGCTTAAAGAGACTGAACTACTTTAATTAACAACATTTATGGATGCCGACTGTATTTCAGGCCAAAATGAGTGGTGAAGAGTCTTACTTCCCGAAGCTCACGGTCTAGAGTAGGGGAAAACTGCAAAGCCGACAGTGTGACAGGTACCAAAACCAGACCCTGTGAAATTGGGGAAGCTTGGTAAGCCTTTCAAAGGAGAGAATAAGGGAAAGTTCAACATGTTTGACGGCAGTTGGAGGGCATGATCTATAAAGCTACCATGGCAGAAAAGGAAACTAAATCAGGCAGGAGGCAGATAATTAAGGGCCTTTAATTCCATGCAAAGATGGTGGTTGTAAAAAAGATTTCGACCAGGAGACCTCAAGGATCAGAAATATTTCTTGGAAATACAACTATAGCTGTAGCATAAATGGTGGGGCATACATTAAAATGGGTTCTCAACATACTATTTCTACCCAGGTAGAAATACTAAGAGAATAATCAGGAGCAAAGATAGAGGGATGAATCCAGAAGGGGACTCAGATTTTTAATATGTGTGACAGGGCAGATACAATGTAATCATTCATTTCTTCAATAAGTATTTTCTGTGTGGCCTCTTTGGTACAAGGCATTGCCTAAGAGCCTAAGATAGATGGAGGAACAAAACAAACATCTATGTTGTTTTAGTTTGTTTAAGTTGCCGGAATACAATTTTTCAGAATTGGAATGACTTTTAAAAAGGAAATTTATTAAGTTGCAAGTTGATAGTTCTAAGGCCATAAAAATGTCCAAACTAAGCATCCAGATAAAGATACCTTGGTTTAAGAAAGGCCTATGGGTCCAAACACCTCTGTCAGTGGGAAGGCATGTGGCTGGAATCTGCTGGGGTCTCTGGCTTCTTGTTTCAAACATCTTCCCTGGGGGCATTCTCTTTCTTCATCTCCAAAGATCTCTAGCTCTGTGGTCTTTAAAGCTTTATCCAAAATTGTTCCCCCTTAAAGGGCTCTGATAAGCAACCCCACCATAAATGGGTGGAGGCATTTTTTCCATGGAAATCACCTAATCAAAAGGCACCACCCACAATTGGGTGGGTCACATCTCCATGGAAACAATCAAAAGAATCCCATCCAGCAACATTGAATGAGGATGAAAGGATGTGGCATTTCTGGGGTACACAACAAATTTAAACCAGCACACTTGTTTTCCACCCTTGTGAAATATCCCTGCCCTTGTGGAATTTGAAATCCGTGTGCATGTGTGTGTGTGGGGGGGCATGTATGTGTTTGTTGGGAGGCACATGATAGATGATAAAGCAATAAATTCCAACGTCCCTCACAGCAATTAGTTATACAACAGATTTCAGAGTTTGGTATAGGTTGTAGTTCCACAATTTTAGGTTTTTCCTTCCAGCTGCTCCAAGACACTGGGGACTAAAAGAAATATCAATATAATGATTCAGGAGTCATATTCATTTGTTAAATCCATCTTCTCTTTTATAATTCCACCTTTTCCTTTGATATTTTGTGGCTTGGTTGATTAACTGGAAGGCTGATGTAGTAAGTCAGCAGTCAGTTGATTGCATCTGTGTCGGATTATATCTACCATCAACTGAGGCATGTCTCCCACAATGAGATAATCCAATCTGTTGAAGGCTTTTGAGCAAGAAGAGAGACTTTTTCACTGCTTATTCAGCCAGTGAGCCTGTCCTGTGGAGTTCGCCCATGCCTTTCACTGGAGCTGCCAGCTCACAGCCTGCTATCTGGATTTGGACTCTTCCATTCCCATGGTTGTGTGAGACACCTTTATAAATCTCATGTTTATACATATTTCCTGCTGGTTCTATTTTTCTAGAAAACCCTGACTAATACAGCATGATAACAGAGTGGTTCTTGAGAAACAGAATCTTAAAAAATGGGTTTTTACAATTGGTTTTCTTCTCTGATTAGACTCAGAAGCACTAATGACTGTTTCCAGTAGTCAAAATGGGACTGATAGTCTCTGGGGGTTAGTTAGCAAGAGAGATATGGAAAATATCACAATGAGATTCTGCTAATTATATGCTTATATGAGGTAAGACTTTGGGTGAGAGAGTTTTTGACACCTTTATGGAGTTTTATGGAATTAAGAGGTATAATGATGTTGGCTGATTGTTATTAGATAACCTGGATGCTGTAATGAGGGAAAGGGATGAGCTAAAGACTTCAAATTAGTGACTTCAGTGCCATATGAACAATGTAAAAGTTTTCGTGTTTACCCTGAAAGAAAATCTTATTTCCGGTGGTTGCAGCCTTGAGATCTCTGAAAACCAGACACAGAGCCTCATTGTACAAGTAGCAGATTTGTAATGTAACTAAAATCTCAGTCTTGCAGGGGATCTGCTGTCAAAGTAAGGACTTTGATTAGAAAAAAATGGGATCCTGAAATGTGGGATGGGGATATATGGCTCGATAATGATGGCAATGGGGAGATGGAATCCCTGGAATCTGCAGAGGCTTTGCTAGATAGACCTGTAATGGACCGCTGTGAGGAAACAGCTTCCCAACCTCCAGCCTACCTTGAGGAAATAGCTTCCTGGACTGCAGTCTGCCCAGAAGAGTCTGCCATCCAGTCTTCACCTAAAGAGATTAACTCTTCAGTGCCTGCTAACCCATAACCACTTCCCTTGGGGAAATAGCCCTAACTCTGTCTGGAGTGACTAATCCTGTTTCCCTGGATGAAGGTGGAATGGACTGCCTTGAGATAATTGGTTTGAAAAACACTTTTATTTCTTTTCATGACCTGCCTGCATGACCCCTCTTTTCTTCAAGACCTATAACTAAAGTCCCAACAGACCCCAAAAGGTGAGGTACAAAGTGTGACCCATAAGGAGTATGCAATACTGCAAAAGAACTGCATGAGTTTTCCACCCTGTATGGACAGAAGTCAGGGGAATATGCGTGGGAATGGATATTAAGGTTGAGGGATATTTGTGGAATGAATATAAAGTTGGATCAAGCTGAATTTATTGATATGGTCCCAGTGAGCAGAGATTCTTCATTCAGTGTTGTAGCTTGAGGGGTTGAAACATGGATCCAAAGGTGGCTATGCTGGTTTGAATCTATTGTGTACCCCAGAAAAGCAAAGTTCTTTAGTATTCAGTATTGCTGGGTGGCAGCTTTTTTATTGTTTCCATGGAGATGCGACCCATCCAATTGTGGGTGGTAACTTTTGATTAGATGATTTCCTTGGACCTCATTCAAGGTGAGGTTGCTTCCTGGAGCCCTTTAAGAGGGAACCATCTTGAAAACAGCTTTAGAGCGCACACAGCCAGAGACCTTTGGAGATGAAGAAGGAAAACACCCCCAGGGGAGCTTCACGAAACAAGAAGCTTGGAGAGAAAGCTAACAGACGTTGCCATGTTCGTCATGTGCCTTTCCAGTTGAGAGAGAAACCCTGAACATCCTGGGCCTTTCTTGAACCAAGGTATCTTTCCCTGGATGCCTTAGATTGGACATTTTCATAGCCTTGCCTGAATTTGGACATTTTCATGGCCTTAGAACTGCAGTTTTGCAACTTAATAAATTCCCCTTTTTAAAAGCCATTCCATTTCTGGTATATCACATTCCAGTAGCTTGCAAACTAGGACAGTGCTGACATTACCTAAGGTCAAAATGCTGGAACATAGGTTAGGGGATCCAGAGATTTAGAGAGATTGGAATGTTAGAGTGGATGTATCATGGAAGACCTGCTCCCGCACTCTAGGAATGTCCAGAGGGCACATTTTTCACCAGAATCTTGAGAAATAAATTGGTGAGATGAGCTCCATCATCTCTAAAGAACTCTGTAGTCACCCTTTTCTGTAGGGTGGTGACTGCTGTCACTGAGCTGGAATTGTTAAATAGAATGGTGATGATTGGATCCCGAGTTGGCAGAAGCCATTTGGTGATTGTTAAGCAACATAGACAAGGTGGCCATGGCCACCATAATGGACAGCAGACTCAATACAGCAGTGAAAAGAATCTGACTCTCAGAGACTTGTGGCATTGTCTACTAGATCATGGAGTATCTAAAAGTACAATAGATGGACAGGCTACTAAACTTTTGTTTGAGTTGTATAAACAGAAGACTTCTAGGTCAAGTGAACAGAAGTCTAGCTTGAATTACAGAAAGAGAGTCATGGCCCCTTAGTCAGTTCCCAATCTTGCAATACTTTACAGACCCAGAGCCCCTTGAATGAGGAGAGGGCTGGGTACTTTTTGAGGAAGGACCCTTTTACATTGCCCAAAATTTACATTGTTAAACCTCCTCCCAGCCTTCCTCATGGAGACCTATCTTGTTTTACCAGGGTAACTGTGCAGTGGGGAAAAGGAAATGATGTTTTGGGGATTATTGGACACTGGCTCAGAAGTGTCACTAATTCCAGGGGACCCAAAGCATCACTTTGGTCTACCAGGCAGAGTAGGAGTTTATGGAGGTCAGGTGATTGATGACGTTTTAGCTCAGGTCCATCTCACAGTGGTTCCAGTGGGTCCGTGGATCCATTCTCTGGTCATTTCCCCAGTTCCAGAATGCATAATTGGAATCGACATACTCAACAACTGGCAGAATCCCCACATTCATTTTCTGACTCATGGAGTGAGGGTTATTATGGTAGGAAAAGCCAAGTGGAAGCCACTAGAACTGCCCCTATCTAGCAAAATAGTGAAGCAGAAACAATACTGTATTCCTAGAGGAATTGCAGAGATTTGTGCCACTCTTAAGGACTTGAAGGATAAGGGGTGGTGGTATTCTTACCACATCCCCATTAAATTCTCCTGTTTGGCCTGTGCAGAAAACAAATGGAATTTGGAGGATGACAGTGGATTATTGTAAACTTAACCAGGTGGTGGCTCCAATCACAACTGCTGTTCCAGATATGGTATCATTGCTTGAGCAAATGAACTCATTGCCTGGTACCTGGTATGCAGTTATTGATCTGGCAAATATTTTTTTTTTGTCAATAGCTGTCAATAAGGACCACCAGAAACAGTTTGCTTTCAGCTGGAAAGGCCATCAGTATACCTTCACTGTCCTGCCTCAGGGTATATCAACAATCTAGCCATTTGTCCAATCCTATCCATAGGGACCTTGATTGTTTTTCCCTCCCATAAGATATCACACTAATACATTATATTGATGATATCATGTTGATTGGACCTAGTGAGCAAGAAGTAACAATTACTCTAGACTTATTGGTAACGTATTTGTGTGTCAGGGTATGGGAGATAAATTCAACAAAAATACAGGGGATCTTCACCTCAGTGAAATTTCTAGGTGTCCATTGGTTTTGGGCATGATGGCTAGTTGGCCTCTTTGGACTCTGGAGTCAACATATTCTTCATTTGGGTGTGCTACTCTGGGTATTTATCATGTGACCAGAAAAGGTGACAGTTTTGAGTGGGGACCAGAATGAAAGGAGGCTCTGCAACAGGTCTGTGCAAGCTGCTCTGCCACTTAGACCATATGATCCAGCAGATCCAATGGTGCTGAAAGTGTCAGTGGCAATTAGGGATGCTGTCTGGAGCCTTTGCCCCTATAGGAAAATCATAATGCAGACCCTTAGGATTTTGGAGTAAAGCCTTACCATCCACTGCAGATAACTACTCTCCCTGCTACTGGGCCTTAGTAGAGACTGAGCGCTTAACCATGGGCCACTAAGTTACCATGGGACCTGAGTTGCCTATCATGAGCTGGGTGTTTTCTGACTAACTAAGCCATAAAGTTGGGCATATACAGCAGCACTGCATCATAAAATGAAAATGATATATTAGAAATATGGCTTGAGCAGGTCCTGAAGGCACAAGTAAGTTACATGAGAAAGTGGCCCAAATTCCCATAGCCCCCACTCCAGCCACATTACCTTCTCTTTCCCAGACCAGAGCTACAGCCTCCTGGGGAGTTCCTTATAGTCAGTGACTGAGGAAGAGAAACTTGGGCCTGGTTTACAGATGGTTCTGTACAATATGCAGGTACCACCCAAAAGTTGACAGCTGCAGCACTGGAGCCCCTTTTCAGGATGTCCCTGAAGGACAGTGGTGAGGGGAAATCCTCCCAGTGATTGGAACTTCGAGCAGTGCACCTGAGTGTTCATTTTGCTTGGAAGGAGAACTGTCAGGAGGTGCGTTTGTATACTGACTCATGGGCTTTTGATAATGGTTTGGCTGGGTGGTCAGGGACTTGGAAGGAGCCTGACTGGAAAACTGGTGACAGAGAGGTCTGGGAAAGAGGTATGTGGATAGACCTTTTGGAGTGGACAAAGAACTTGAAGATATTTGTGCCCCATGTGAATTCTCACCAGAGGATGATTTCAGTAGAGAACGGTTTCATAATCAAGTGCATAAGATGACCGGTCCTGTGGATACAAGTTGTCCTCTTTCTAATCCACTCCTGCCATTGCCCAATGGGCTCATGAACAAAGTGGGACTGGTGGTAAGGATGGAAGTTATGAATGGTTCAGCAACACGGATTTCCACTCACCAAAGCTGACCTGGCTATGGCCACTGCTGAGTGCCCAATCTGTCAGCAGCAGAGACCCACACTCACTCCCAATATGACACCATTCCCTGAGGTAATCAGCCTGCTACCTGGTTGCAGGTTGATTACATTGGACCACTTCCGTCATGGGAGGGGCAATGATTTGTTCTAGCTGGAATAGACCATACTCTGGATATGGACTTGGTTTCCCTGCATGCAATATTCTGCAAAAACTGCCGCCTGTGGACTTATGGAATGCCTTATCTACCATCATGTTATTCCACACAGCATTGCTTCTGATCAAGGAACCCACTTCACAGCAAATGAAGTGTGGAAATCGGCACATGCTGGTGGAATTCTCTGGTTTTGCCATGTTCCACATCATCCAGAGGCATCTGGGTTGATAGAACGGTGGCATGGCCTTTTGAAGACCTAATTACAGTGCCAGCTGGGTGGTAAGACTTTGCAGGGCTGGGGCAATGTTCTCCAGGTGGTTGTGTATGCTTTGAATTAGTGTACACTGTATGGTGTTGTTTCTTCTATAGCTAGGATTCACGGGTTCAGGAATCAAGGGGTGGAAAAGGGAGTGGCACCACTCACCAGCACCCCTGGTGATCCACTAAGAAAATTTTTTGTTCTTGTCCCTGAAACCTTAAGTTCTGATGATCTACAGGTCTTAGTTCCAAAAGGAGGAGTGCTCTTTCGAGAGACACAACAATGATTCCATTGAACTGAAGTTAAGACTGCCATTTGGCCACTTTGGGCTTTTCATGCCACTGAATCATCAGACAGGAAAGGGGATTTCTGTTCTGTCTGGGTGATTGATTCTGACTAACAAAGGGAAATAGGGCTGCAACTGCACAATGGAGGTAAAGAAGTGTTTTCCTGGAATACAGGAGATCCCCTAGGGCATCTCTTAATACTACCATGCCCTGTGATTAAAGTTCATGGAAAATTGCAGCAACCCAATCCAGGCAGGACTACCTACGGCCCAGAAACTTCAGGAATGAAGTTTTGGGTCACCCCACCTGGCAAAGAACCATGGCCAGCTGAAGTGGTTGCTGAGGGTGAAGGGAACATGGAATAGGTAGTAGAAGAAGGTAGTGATAAGCATGAACTAAAACCACATTACCGTTTACAGGAATGAGGACTGTGATTGTATGACTATTTCCTCCCTGTTTTGTTATGAATATGTTTGAATTTGTGTATAAACAGATATCTTGTTTTCATGACATAAGTTGTGTTGTTTATGTTATAGTATTTAAGTCAGAGGATATGAAGTTTAAGAGTGAATGCTACCTAAAGACTTACACCCTATTTTGGGAAGATGTAGTTTGTTTCTGGTTGTACGCAGTACAGTTGAGTATGGTTAGGTAAAACATATGTCTGTTATTGTGTTCTTTTTGGAAATTGTGTTTCATGGTGATGTATATTGCTGACAATTCAACAAGGGGTAGACTATGATGGTTAGGTTTTGCTGTCAACTTGGTCAAATGATGATGCCGAGTTGTCTGGTCAAACAAGCACTGGTCTAACCATTGCTGTAAGGATATTTTGTGGCTGGTTGATAAACTGGAATGCTGGTGTTTTAAATCTTCAGTCACTTGACTGCATCTGTGGCTGATTACATCTGGCATCAACTAAGGCATATCTCCCACAATGAGATAATCTAATCTGTTGAAGGTTTTTAAGTGAGAAGAGAGACTCTTCCGCTGCTTCTTAGGCAGTAAGACCCTCCTGTGGAGGTTGTCCAGACCCTTCATCAGAGCAGCCAGTTTCACAGGCTGTCCTACAGATTTTGGACCCTTCTATTCCCATGGTTGCATGAGATACTTTTATAAATCTCATATTTACATATATCTCCTATTGGTTCTGTTTCTGTAGAGAACACTGATTAATGCAAAGGGGAACTCCTCAAAATCAAAAGCTTTGTACCTGAAATGAATTTGTCAAAATGGTGAAGAGGTAGCCAACTTAATGGGAGAAATATTTGGAAACCATATATCAGATAAATGTTGATATCCTGAGTACATAAAGGAATTATACAATTGAACAACAAAAGAACAAACAACCCAATTATTAAATGGACTAAGGATATGAACAGATATTTCTCCAAAGAGCAAACACAAATGGCTGAAAAGCACATGATGAGATGATGGTCTTCATTAGCTATAAGTAAAATCAAGGCTGCAGTGAGATATCTCCTCACACATAAGATTGGCTGCTGTTAAACAAACAGAAAATTGCAAATGTTGGAGAAGATGTGGAGAAATTGGAACACTTATTCATTTCTGATGGGAATGTATAATGGTACAGTCGCTGTGGAAGATAATTTGGTGGTTCCTCAGAAAACTAAATATCGAGTTGGCTATGGCCCAACAATACTCATACTTGTTGTATACCCAAAATAGCTGAAAACAGTGACATAAGAGACATTTGCACACTGATGTTCATAGTAGCAGTATTTACAATTTCCAAAAGATGAAAACAATCCGGGTACCCATCAACAGAAGAGTGGATAAACAAAATGTGGTATATACATACAATGGAATGTTATGCAGCAGTAAGATGAAATGAGATTCTGAAGCATATGACAACATGGATGAAACTTGAAGACATAATGCTAGTGAAATAAGCTAGACAAAGAAGGATAGATACTGTATTGCTGTTATGATTCTGGTAAAAGTAAACTCAGAGGCTTACAATGAAGATTTTAGGGGACTTAGAGGTCCACAGAAGTTAGAGATGGGTGAATTGTTACTCAGTGAGGTTGATCTTAAACATAAGGACAGGGATTGAAGTGATGGTATTTCATTGGTGGGGCAATAAGTAACATTGTTCTAATGGAGGTGAATTGAATTGAAAGGAGTTTTGTAGAATCATGGATCTCTGATTAACTCTGAATTATAAATGATTTCTTGCATGAACTATTTCAAAGGTTTGATATTGTACAAAGAACTAAAAATAGAAGACTATAGGGAGAAAACTAATAATGTGTGCTATACTTTATGGTTAACAGGAAGACATCAGCAATAAATTGGGAGAGGGAACAAGTGATAATGGGAGGTTTAGAATCCGATATTTGTGAAGCTTTGTTTATTTGTTCTGTGTCTCTTTGGACCAATGAAAACTGTCTAAACTTAACAGTCCTGATGCTTGTACAACTAAGTGAGTACACTGTAAGACAGAGATTGTTTATTTTGGACATTATCCATGATGCCCAATGGATGGAGGTGGTAGAGGGGTGTACTGACTGAGAAACAGAAAGGCAAACCTTGTTATAAATGCCTATGATGGATATTGTGCAACTGCAGAAAGGAAGGAAGTTGTGAGGCATCGACAAGATTAATGAACCTGTGGACATTATGTTGTCCAAAATAAGCTGGAAACAAAAGAACAGATATTGTATGGTCTCTTTTAGAAAAAACTTATAAGGAAATTGGGGCCTAGATTATAGTCTAGACTAGCAGTCACATTTAGGCCAGAACTGTGTTATATCTAGATTCTGTGATGCTGCACTATTTGTGTATAAACTGGTATCTCCCTGGAACTTTGGGTCCCTGTGTGACACCTAATTCCTAATTCACAGAGTTGGAGTTCTGCAGCTTTGAAAGTCAGCATTCCTACATACAACTGTTAAAGAAACCAAAAAGAGATCTGTCTTCAATTAGAGATAAAAATGAAGTTGATCCGTTTAGAACTAAGGTAAAGCAGAATACAGGGTGAAAGATGATATTGTCTGTATTTTAGAGCTTCACCTACTGTATGAAACTAAAGAAAGAGAGGTTCATTTTGTCCAAACAATCTAACTTGACCTGCCTGCGTAGCTCATTTTAGCAACCCAGACGCAAGAAGGCTAGAATGGGAATGAGAGCTTGTAATTTAGTATAGCTTTATATAATGTGCAGATACATCCTAGCATCTGTTAGGCAGATAATTAAAAAGTATTGGCAAAGTCCCTTGAGGACTGGAGAAAAAAATTATAGAACTATTAAACTTTTCCACCTGGGAAACTCAATGCTCTCTCAAACATTAGGAACTCCCACACTAATAGGCCAAGCCCTTGATCTTGAGACTTGCTCTTACAAAACTTACTTCTGTAGCTGAGAAGCTTAAGCCCACCTATAATTATGCCTAAGAGTTACTTCCAGAAAACTTCTTTTGTTGCTGAGATATGGCTTTTCCCACTCTAAGCCCAACTCTTCAAGGAAAATGATTGCCTTCTCCCCCTACATTAGACATGACGTCTCCCTGGCAACATGGGACATAACTCCCAGGGGGAGCCAGGTCCTGGCACTGTGGGATCAACAAGGCCATCCTGACCAAAAGGGGGAAAAGAAATGTAACAAAATGAGGTAGCAATGGCTAAGAGATTTCAAATAGAATCTAGAGGTTATTCTGGATGTTGCTCTTACACAAGCTTCAGCTAGCTACTGCTAATTGCTATGGTTGGCTAAATCTCAACCTATATCATTTCTGTTAACTCTAAAGAACACTTAGGGCTCTCTCTGAGATTCCACAGAAGTTTCATGCACTAAGTTTACTTTCGAGAAATCTACAACCTCCAGATGGTTCTTAGGCCAGGTAAGTCTTGAAACTGAGGGGGACCAGCCTCTCCAAGAACATCAATAGTTCCATCCCTCTGTCCTATATTGTTGTCGCCCCTTTTCAACATGAAAATCTTAGAAGGTGCGTAGTCAAAATATCCCTAAAGATTTGGAGAAGGATCCAACAGGAAGGAGGAGTTATAACAGAGAAGATAAGATTTTAAAAATACCTGTCTTGGGTGGTGCAACGGTGACTCAGTGGCAGGATTCTCATCCCAGAGCCTGCCCATGCCAAAATAAATTTTAAAGAAATAATAACTATGTCTATTGAACCGAGATATTGGTATTTCTTTTAGTCTCCAGGGTCTTGGAGCATCTAGAAGGAAAAAAAAAAAAAAAAGAAATTGTGGAACTGTAATCCATACTGAAATTTGAAATCTGATCTTTAACTACTTGCTAAAATGTAGTTTGAAATAAAAAAAAGTATATTCAAATAAACTGAGAAAACATCTCAGCCAAAAAGAAGAGCTATCATCAATTGTAACAAATTTTCCACATCAGTGCAAGGTGGTAGTGATAGGTGGTATATGAGAAGCCTGTATTTCATACATGATTGTTCTTTAAACCCTCAACTTCTCTAATAAAGAAAGTAAAATAAAAATAAAATAAAATGATAAATTTAAGTTAAAAAAATTGGGTTAGGATTTAATGACTGGTTCATTTAAATTTTTAGTATGTCACCTCTTACAAACTTGAAAAGCCTTATAAATCAGTCTGAATCAGTAAAATCTTAAAGGTTTCATGCCATAATTGTGCTTCCTTAATCTTTCTTATAGGAAAAAATACTAATTATTTGATCAGTTTAGTTTAGTAGCAGTTGTGTTGACAGCCAAAAAAAAAACATGTAATGGCTTGGATAGATACCAGATGTAATAATAATAATAATAACTAATGAAAAAGTCTCATTCAGTTATATTTCTTAAAGTGACCACATGTACTAAAGGTTTTATTTCTTCAGTTCCTTTTCTCTTTGAAGTTTCAAGCTCTCTTTAATCACTTTTCTTATAATACAAGATATATCTTAAAATTACTGAATTTGAGTACACAGAAAATCAAATTATTTTCCATTAAGCTATATTCCTCTAAAATATCTAGAGTCTTTAGTAAAAGAGTTCACGTGGAATATTAAATAATGTTCATTATAAAATGTTTTGCATAACCCATATTTTTATAAATGGGGAATTGTTTCGCTTTATAAAATTATTTTTATGTATTTCTACCTCCCTGTTTTCATGTGTAATATAAGGTGTCAATTAAATTTACAGTTGCTACTGAAACATGGACTATACTATTGGCTTAATGAAAATAGGGCTTCTCTTTAATTACAGGGCTGCTCTTTCCCATAGAAAAGGCTGTGCTTACAGAGCAAAGAGAGCACCCACTGCCAGTTTCTGGAGTTAGGGTACTTTACCTTGGTTCTATTCTCCTTTTGAGAACGTAAAGCTCCTGGAGTGTTTTTCTTTGTAACTCTTACTTTTCAGTGTACGATTTCTGGCTCACCTGAGTTGAAGTCTTAATCGGTAGTCCTGCCTCGGCAGCAGCCCATATTTACTTAACATCAAAGAGATAATGTTCAGTGGCTTCTCTTTTTTGTCTCAGCTAGTCACTCAACAATTGTCTATCACTGTACCAGACGCCATTCATTGTTTTAGGTAATTTGAAAGACAGATAAGGAATCCCTTCCCTCAAGGAGCCTGAATCTCGATGAGAAAGGTTCACAACCTAATTTTAAAGATCTATAGTAAGGTAATATAATGTAATAGTACATGTAGTTCTTGAGATATCATATTTTGCTGGATTTCTATAGCAGTATAGATGTCCTTAATCATCTTTCTCCTAAGCCAATGTCAAATTCCTCCCTCAACCACCTAACACCAAAAAAGGTGAGTATTGTGAACACTGCAGAATAATCTATTGAGCTTAATGGCCCGCACATAAAAGTAGTACAATATTAAAAGGATGGTATTTAATAAGCAGTGGAAGTTCACTCTTCGGTTATCTATATTGAAGACCCAGACTCAGATAGTTTTGTTAAAATAAGATAAAGGATAAGAAAAACCAATTCTTGTTAGTATATTACTGAACCTTATTATCAAAGTTAATTGTATAAGGTGCCAGAAATTAATGTTGCCCTTGGCTTATTATTATAAGAACTGACTGAGATTTCAGACAGTCTCAGTAGCTGATTGTATTCAGCAGCAGGAAACCTTCAATTAACTGCCTCACTTCTATCTGCAGTACAAAGGATCTGTGGCTTAGGATGGCCTGCATAACTTAGAAAGAAAAAGCCCAACTAGATCTTAGGGGATTCCTGAACAGGAAAGGATACACCAGGCCTGTCAGGAGTGTGGAGGATAGGAACTAATTCAAATGCAAAGGTCCTGAGGTTGAGCTTTAAAAAAATGTTCTGTCTAGTCAATAATAAATTCAGCAAAATTTTAGTTGAAAGAAAGGTAAGCTATAATGTAGAGCAACATTCTGTATGCTAGAGACTTGTAGCAATGAAAGCTGGCAATAGAAACTGACTAAATAGAGAGGAAGATGAACTTCTAGAAGAATGGTAAGAAGAAGAGTTCATGAGGTTATCAAATTGAAATCTGCATGGATTTAATAGGGAAAGTTCCTTCCTATGTTGATATTCAGTCTGGAGCCTGCTTCTAGGCCTACAACTAAGAAAAAATGGAGGTACATTAATAGAAGGGCTTAAGGAGATATAGTAATTCTAATATTCTTTTCTGTTTAAATCTATACCTCATGCAAGTTTTTGAGAAAAACTTTTCGTCACTGAAGCCTGCATGCCTATGACTCTTGCGTATCTTTAAAGCAGGATGATCTAAATTTTGCCTTCTTTTTCTTGGGTATTTGTTTTGCCAATTTTGTTCCTGTCTTCTGCTATATTGACAGTGACTAATGATAAAAATGTTGTTGAAAAATATTTTGAAACGTTGAGAAAATTGTTGAAGATCTCTGGTTAGTGTCACAAAATTAGATTTGAAAGTCACTGAAAGAAATACTGTGACTCAGGAAGTTGTTAGGTTTCTGATAATGTTGAAAAAAAAAATCTCTCTTACTCTGTTTTTTATAAATTGTGGCTAACAATAGGAAAATAATTCTGAGAATTGTCAAGAGCATAAAAAATCTAATATTTTACAGAGAATTTGATACTGACTTCTGGTAAACAACAGAAAACATTGGATTGAGATAAAATAAAAGTTATTAGGGAGCCAGACCATAGATTTTCTTAACTAATATATTCACATGGGATAGAAATGATGAAAAATTTGTTTCTCAGGTTTTAGATCTACTGAATATTTATCCTCTATGCCTATCTTCTATATCGAACACAACAGCAAATAGTTTAAGAAAGTTAATCTAAAAGCACCTTATGGAAACTATAGAAAATATGTTTTCTGTAGAGAACATATTTTCCATAAGGCATTTATATAATAACTTTATAAGTCAAAATTATTTATTTATTTCATTTTAGAAAAATGGATCTTTAGAGCTGGTAATTAGATATGATAAGTACTAAAGTAAGATGTAAAAAGAAGTAATTTTAGATATAAATGGAAACAAAAAATTATTTTTACACCAATATATTCCAAACTCAGTGCAAGAAATGGAATAAATTCTATTCTGGGTCTTCAGGCCAGTTGAACTTTTCATGTCCTTTACTTAACTAATATTCTGAAATATGACCTGTAAAGTTAATATTTTGTTCTATTTGCCCCGTTAACTTACTTTTCAGATTTCTCATAAAGCGTTAAAAATGACTTTGCAATCTCCACATAAGTCAGAACCTGTGGTATAATAGCTATTTCAATCATGAGAGTTTTTCTAGAGTACTTGGTTTACCATTTCTCTTTTCTTGCTTTGTGTCTTCTTTCCTTCTCTGTTCCAAGAAGCTCTTGATTCCCAAGCATTTTTCTGGATGTAAAACATTTTCCAGTGTGACTCAATATAAGAGGACCTCAAACAGTTAAACAAAATAATGAGTAGAAAAGTTCTGTAGCCAAAAAGAAAATTAACCAAGAAGAAAAAGGAGACAGGAAATTAGCAGAGAGCGAAAAACTCTGAGTGATTATGAAGTGTCTTTGAAGTAACTTTCCAGAGAATGATACAGTTCTCATCTCTTCTCCTTTCCATTCCTTCCCTATCCTCCTGCTAATGCCATTAGAAGATGGTAATTTCCTAATGAGCAAATAAAAGGGAAAGGGAGTTCCAGACACAAATAAGGACAAAACTACTACTTTGGCCAGATTCTGAAATTAAGTTTCATCAGACTCTTAGTTGGAGGAATTGGTAAACTCTAACTGTCCCTATAGACATCCATAGTAGATGCTAAAGCAGATTCAGAGGTTTAGTGGGCTATTCTTAGGATTTGTTTGTTCGAGGAATTAGAGAAGCTTTGTCATTTTACTTTAACAGGAAAAAAAAGAACAAATAGTTGTGTGCATTTTGTGTGCTTTTGCTTATAATCATTACATAGTGTATTTCATATATAGATTTTTTTCTCAGTCATTTCTTTAGTTATTTTCAGAGTTAAAATCAATTAATATATTGTTAAGGAAAGAGATTTGAACCAGTTGGAAATTTAGCCTTTTTCTAAAAAAGTTCCTCGTTTCCCCTGACACCTATCCTTTTAGTATTAATTATAAAATTCAGCACCTTACTCCTTTTGTCAATTATACATCCATAAAAAAATTTGATCTAATTTCTCTCTTAATTATTTTTATAAGTACGCATTTAGTGGGTGGGCCACTGTGGCTCAGCAGGCAGAGTTCTTGCCTGCCATGCCAGAGACCTGGATTCGATTCCTGGTGCCTGCCCAAGCAAAAAAAAAGTATGCATTTAGTTTGTGAAAATAATGTACATTCTAACAGTTTTTATAGTGAAACATTGTTTATACCCTATGGAAACTGCTCAGAGAACTGAGGGGTCTCCTTGAGGTGAAGTCACCAACTCCGAGACTGCTTCAGAACATAAGCAATGCTTTACATAAGTGGGATTGAACAAAAAACCACAGTCCCCTTGAGAAAAGCCACTTCTTTAGTGTTATACCAACAAATGTTTTTTACTGGCTTTCCATTTTGTAGATGGCAGGAATTTTTTTCAGCTGAAGAAAAGATGGCTAGAAAGAAAAAATAGACATCCTTGTTGAGAAGTCTCTGAAAATATGTAAAGTTTCTGGCTTTCTGTTCATTAAATTTTATTTTATTCAAAGTTCAGACATAGGCTATTGATCATGCATTGTGAACTCACCATCTGGGTTTACCCAGCTTCCTGAGGGAGTTCCCCTAATGTCATGTAACAATCTACTGAAGATTTGTCTCACATGTGTTAAAGTGTTAGAAGTTTAATTTTACATAGGCACACAGAGCATTTACCAATATATGCATACATTAATATATATAAATACATGTATGTAACTCTTGCAGAAGTATAGAAACTTTCAAAAAATTTATTTAAATGAAATGAAGCTTTAAATATGTGTAGGTGTGTGTGTGTGTGTGTGTGTGCTGGTTTTAGAAGTCAATCAAAGTAAAGACTTACAGTGAAAGAAACAGTCTCCTCACTTCTTCCTACTTCCCAGTCCTGCTTCCCACATATAAGGCAATTTTAATAATTCTTATATTGATAATCCCTGTATCTTTATATAGTACACTAGATTTGTTCACTTTATACACTGTTGACTTATTGCATAGTAACTGATAATAACTCACTAACTTTTCTTTCCTCTTCTATTTTGTAATATAGTTACATCACTATTTTGGTTTGCTAAAGTTGCTGGAATGCAGTATACCAGAAATGGATTGGCTTTTTCAACAGGGATTTATTAGGTGATACATGTACAGTACTGAGGCCATGAAAATGTCAAATTAAGGCATCCAGAGAAAGAAACCTTGACTCTGAAGGAAGGCCCGTGGCATCCAGGGTTCTTCTTTCACATGGAAAGGCCCATGGTGATGTCTGCTGGTCCTTTTTCTCTTTGGGTTCTGGTTTCAGTGGCTTTCCTCAAAATGTCTCTGGGTGTTTTCTCTCCAGGCTCCTGTGGGCCTTGCTTGCTTGCTTCTTCTGGGGCATTGCTTTCTCTGACAGCAAACATGTCTGGTATCTCTCTCATAAAGGGCTGCAGGAAAGGAGTCAGACATCCATCTTGAATTGGGTGGGTCACATCTTCCATGGAAACAACCTAATCAAAAGGTCCCACCCACAATGGGTCTGTACCAACAAGAATGGGTTAGAAGAACGTGGCTGTTCTGGGGTACATAACAGTTTCAAATTAGCACAATCACTATTCTTACTTCCTCCGCTTATTATACTATTATTTAAAAAAATCTTTATTAATGCTCAGTAAACCCAAGAACAGTAGGGCTTTTTAGTGGTCTTTAGTTTGCTGAGGTATATACGTATTTGAATAATCTAGAATGTAAGTTGGCTAGCAAAATGTAAGCATCATAAAAATGTAGCCTTATTAAAGAATGTAGTTATACTAAAATTACTATTTTAGTTCAGAAGACAAGAGTTTTAAGTCATTCAACATGGACTGGAGGAAATTGTTGAATATTTTATGCTAATTTAATTTCTTAGAATTATTTCCTCTGATGTGCTAATAATGTATATGTAATTAAGAACCGAGTAAGAAATGGACTCTAAACTTAAAAGAATATGTCTTATTTTCTATGATGGAAACCAATAAAAACAACCCTAAAGGGTAACTTATGACCTAGATGTTGCTTTTAGACAGTTTTTAATAGACAAAGTGATGGATTTCTTAAAAATAAGAAAACGGGAAGGAAAAAAAGAAAATCCTCTGTTTCCTTCATACTTTTCTTCCTGATTCATCAACTATACAAATGTAATTCTGCTTTTATGTGCTTGTGTAAGCAAAATTCAATACCTTTAACCTCCCAGAAGCACACTTCTGCTATCTGGGTTATATTGAACTCAATTTTAATACAAACAAGTAAAGGAAATGTTTAAAAAGTTGATGGCTATGAAAAATGAACTCTTTGTCATAGCATTGATAATTCTGAAAAAATTAATTAAAAATGTGGACTTTTTTGTTGAAGTGTTTGCTTCGCTATTTGTTTTATACTTAAAGATTTTTAAAGGAAACTTTCATATTGAATCATTACATTTTAGCTATTATATCCAGGAATATTGTTGCCTACACTGAGATCACAAGTTCTCAAGCATATCTTTCTAAAGCTAGCTTATAATATTTTATTATTTCAGAATATGGGATGGAAAGAGAACTAGACATAATTATTTATTCAAAATGTACTAATTTAAAAAATTAATTTGTAGTTTCTTACTACATAATACAATTTTAGTAGAATATTTTAAAGCTTCCTATTATTTCTCCTCTATCTCAACACAGTGTTAATGATAGTGAGAATAGTCTAGGGCTTAAATACTGACTTGGGATTTGATCTCTTTACATCTTTATAAAATTAACAAGAAAAATCTTAAAATCTTGTATGTTTAACCTCTTCCCCTTTTTTCAAATCGAAGTCATGCATTCAGTTTAAAAAAGTCAGAACTCTTATAATGAAAATAGCACTCCTCTGCCCTGCCTCCACAGAGACAATTACCTCCATAGTTCTTTATGTCTTCCTTTTTTTACCTCAATTTTTCTAAATAGTGTACTCATATTGCAAATTCTTGGTTCAGCAATTTTAAGTATTATATGTTGTATTCTTATCCTGAGAGAAGAGGAGATTCCTCTGAATACCTATTTATACACATTAGCTTAGTGCACATGTGCACACACACTCACACACACAACTTCTTCTACACCTGCCAAGAAGCTGTGTCATAATGTTAAATAAAATAGCAATTAGTATTTATATGCCTAGTCAAATCTTGTTTAATGCTGAGCCATGTAATGCACTACAACCAATCCTTCCTTGTTCACTCTACCTTTTTCCTGGAGTTCATTCTTTCCTCTTCGATTTACCTGGCTTTGTGTGCTTGGATGTCTCTGCCACATGCTTATAAAAAGGATATTCCATACCTGCAATCCATCAACTCTACTCTTTCCTTGAGTTCCCCCCCCCCCACCCCCACTACATGTTTTGTGAACTGCTTGCTCTCCAGCACAGCATTCATCCTTGGTCTTGTCTTTGCTTCCCTCTTGTGTGACTCCCTCTTTGTTGGATTTCGGTGTCTTCATTGTTGATCTTATCTTTGTTTCTTTTCTGAAGACCACTTTATAATATCTCATACTTATCGAGGCTCATGTGTTTGAAAATACCATTTTTCTGTCCTGTATCATTGTGTTTTGGCTGGGTGTAAAATACTAGTTGAAAATCATTGTGAATTCCAGTGCCAGTCTGATTCTCTTTCCTTTGGTATGTAGCTTCCCCACACCCATGGAAACTTTTTAGGACCTTATCTCTGTTCTTCTAAAATTTCACAAGAATGAGCCTTATTCTTATTTTGTTTGTATTGCTTGGTAATCTATGGGCCCTTTCAATATGATGGTTCATCCTCTTTAGTATTCAGAAATATTCTTGAATTCATTTTTTTAATATAGTTTCTTTCCCTTTTTTTTTGCTTTTTCTATTCTCATTCTTTTAGAACTCCTATTTGATGAATACTGAACTTTCTGCTTTGATTCTCTGATGTTTTTTTCTTTTGTATTTTCTATTTTGGAGATTTCCCTCACACTGTCTTCTAGGACATTTAATGACTTTTAATTTCTTAGTATATTTTTAATTTCAAAGAATACCCCCCCCATTCCCTCTCCCAATTTTACCCTGCCTCCTCCCACCCCCACAATACCATTTGTTTTGATCTCTCTCTTGCCTGTTGGGAGTTTC
This sequence comes from Myrmecophaga tridactyla, assembly GCA_004026745.1. Classification (NCBI taxonomy): domain Eukaryota; kingdom Metazoa; phylum Chordata; class Mammalia; order Pilosa; family Myrmecophagidae; genus Myrmecophaga; species Myrmecophaga tridactyla. The sequence goes on along the minus strand of PVIY010010669.1, from coordinate 15,066 downwards.
CATAATTAAGAGTGGGCATTTGCTAATTGGAACTCATTATTTGTGTTTGGCAGTTGTACGCTACACAGCCTCAGTGTGGGAGGCTCAGGTAGTTAGCGCTTCTTTGAATGTGTGTGTGTGGCTGTGTTTGTGTGTGTGTATGTTTGCGTGTATGTCGTTGGGAAGAATCCTTGCATTATTGATTTCTTTATTTTTTTTCTTGAGAGTTGTTCAGTGTCCCTGGAGAAGAATCCCCCAGGTTTCTACTTGAGAACAATCTTGGCTGCCAGAGCTTAAGGAGTATATTAATTGATAGGCTGTGCTGACTTGCACTGAATCGTACACTTTTCAGCTTCACATGCCCCAGGTTTTGTTCTAGGCTGAGTTGCCCCACCTCAAATCAGTTCATTCAGGGAATATAACTCTTTGGTCTTCTTGTGGTAATGGTGGAGCAATGTATGAGGAGAGTGAAAAGGGACCCAAAGAAGAGGAGTCTTTTGGATGTGGGGGAGAAGATATCAAATACCAGACCTTAAACTTGACAGTCTTGTGCAGACTGAGGTTGCTTTGAGTGAGTTGAGGCCTTGGAATTAGCATGGTTGTAGAGGGCAGCGAGCCTTTCTATCCGCATAGCAGGTCCATACATGACCCGCATCAGACTGGGGAACCGTTTGAGTTTTATGCTTCATCCTGGAAGTAGGAACAAGAATCCCAGCTACAAACGAGAAGATTTAAAGCAGGCTTCCACCTGGAGGTGCTGCTTTTTAGGGTGTCAGGTACTTTAGAGCAAATTTATCGAGGAGACAGCCTGCCTCTACCCTGAGTACCAAACACCATGCACTTTGTCCAAAGCATAGAGTGGGGAAATTCCAGTATGTCTACATCTGTTGATCAAGCTTTCTACCAAGATGTGACATTTTCCATTCCTTCTCAGAGTCTTTTTTAAAAAAAAAATTTATTGACAAATCTTCACATATATACAGTCTGTACATGGTGTACAATCAGTGACTCACATTATCATCACGTAGTTGTATATTCATCACCATGATCATTTAGAATATTTGCGTCACTCCAGAAAAAGACATAAAAAGAGAAAAGGAAAAACTCATACATCCCATACTCCTTAACCCTCCATCTCATCGACCACTAGTATTCCAATCTACTCAATTTATTCTACCCATTATCCCCCACTATTATTTATTTGTTTTTTACCATATTTTTTCCTCATCTGTCCATACCATGACTAAAAGGAGCACCAGACACAAGGTTTTTACAACCACACAGTCACACTGCAAAAACTGAATCGTTATACAATCGTCTTCAAGAATCAAGGCTACTGGAACACAGTTCAGTACTTTCAGGTACTTCCCTCCAGCCACTCCAATACAGCATAAACTAAAAAGGAATATCTGTATAATGCATAAAAATAACCTGCAGGATAAGCTCTTAACTTTGTTTGAAATCTCTCAGCCACTGAGACTTTGTCTCATTTCTCCCTTACCCTTTTGGGTCAAGAAGGCGTTCTCAATCCCATGATGTTGGGTCCCGGCAAATCCTGGGAGTCCTGTCCCACACTGGCAGGGAAATCTGCACCACTGAAAGTCATGTCCCATGTAGTGGGGAAGGCAGTGAATTCACCTGCCTATTTGGCTTTGAGTGAGAGAGGCCATATCTGGGCAAGAAAAGATGCTCTCTGGGCATGACTCTTAGGCATAATTATAAGTAGGCTTAACCTGTTCTTCGTAGGAACAAGTTTCATAGGGGCAAGCCTCAAGATCGAAGGCTCAACTTGTTTTCCCTGCTACTTGAAAGATTATCAGGAATTCTCCAAATGGGGAATTGAAGTATTTCCTTCTTTCTCCCCCATGCCCCAAAAGAACATTGCAAGTACTTCTTTATTCACTACATGTTTTAGTTTGAAAGCTGCCAGAATGCTATATACCAGAAATAATGCTTTTGAAAAGGGGGATTTTATTAACTTGCAAGTCCGTGAAAATGTCCAAATTAGGGCACCAATTTTTAAGGCTGTGAAAATGTCCAAATTAGGGCACCAACGAGGTGACCTTCACTCGAGAAAGGCCAATAAAATTTAGGGTTCCTCTGTTAGCTGCAAGAGCACATGGCAACATCTGCTGGCTTTCTCTCCCAGCTTCCTGTTTCATGAAGCTCCCCCAGGGATCTCTGGCTGCATGGGGTCTATTGATTTTCGTGGCTCTTGTGCTCCAGTGACTCTCAAGCTTTTTCCAAAATGATTCCCTCTTAAAGGGCTCCAGTAAGCAACCCCACCTTGAATGGGTGGGGGCACATCTCCATGGAAACCATCTAATCAAATGTTACCATCCACAACTGGGTGGGTCATATCTCCATGGAAACCATCAGAAAGATCCCATCAACATATTGAATGAGGATTAAAGGACATGGCTTTCTGGGGTATATAATAGCTTCAAACCAGCACACTGCCCAAACTATATCACACTTATCTGGGCAAACCAACAAGATCTTGGGCCCTATTCAAGGTTCCACATACTTATGGTATTCAAATAAACTGACCATACTAGTTAAATTAGATGATGCACCACCTAAAATATAAATTTTGCACTGAATAAGCATCTCTCCCTTTGGTGGTACACAGAAGTTGAAGTTTTGAAATATGGACTATATTGTCCTCTATCCTGTATTCTGATTTACCTTAGTCCTTTCCAGATCATCTTCTTTCATATCTCTAGTTGAAGTCTGATCCCTTCTTCAACTTTTTAAACAGTTCCTATATGGGGTAGGGCTGACTATCATAGCTCTAGAGCTCTAACTCTGAATCTCTGTCACATGAATCCCTGAAGTTTCTGGGAATGACCAGGTTTATATACAAACAGCTCAATATCTCAAAATTTAGAAATAACAGTTACAACTCTGGAATAGATGTGACTGCTGTAAGAGCTTACAGTCTAAGACCCTTTATAACCTAACCCATGCTCTCGACTTCAGTTTACCAAGTTCGTATTTTACAGTTAGTCTATATGATTGAAGCATGATAATATTTGTCTTTTTGTTTCTGACATTTCATTCAACATACAGTCCTTAAGATTCATTCACCTATTTGCATACCTCACAACTTCATTCCTTCTTGCAGCTGGTTAGTAGTCCCTTGTTTGTATACACCATAGTTCCCCCTTCCATTCCTCAGTTGTAGGTCCCTTAGGCCACCTCCATCCATTGTGAATCATGAACACTGCCCCCGTAAACTCCAGTATGCAAATGCCCATTCATGTTCCCACTCTCAATTCCTCTGGGTAGATACTGAGCAACATCTGCAAGATCATATGGGAACTCCACCCCTAGCCTCCTGTGGAACCACCACACTGCCCTCCAAGGGGCTGTACCTCTCATTTTACCTACTGACAGTGAACAGCTATGTCTCTTTTTCTGCATTTTCTCTAGCACTTGTTTCTTTCTGTTCATTTTTTAAACAGTTTTTATTGCACATCACAAAATCCAACCTAAGTAAATAGATATGCTCTCACCACCGTAATCTGTATGAAGATATTTCCTTTTCCCTTTTCTTCCACAAATAATCCATGCTCTTCCCCCATGCCCCTTACCTTCTGACATTTAATTTTGGCATAGTGTCTTTGTTACATTCAGTGGAAGCATATTACAGTGTTACTATTGACCATAGACCCTAGCTTGCATTGATTGTACTTTTTCCTGTATACCATCCATTTTCAACATCTTGCAGTGTTGACATTCATTTGTTCTCCCTCATGAAAAAATGTTTTTTTATTTGTACATTTAATCACCATCATTGTCTAGTCTAGGCATTCCTAAGTTATGCCATCTCAGTCTTTATCCTTTATCTTTCCTTCTGGTGTCAAACATGCCCCCAGCCCTTCTCCCTCAATCATACTCACATTGAACTTCACTCACTACTTATGTTATTGTGTTACCATCATGTAGTATTGTGCTACCCATTTCTGAATTTTTACAGTCGGTCCAATGGTACAGTCTGTATTCCTTCAGCACAAAATGCCCAATCTCTGCCCTGTTTCTAACTCCTGATAACCAACATCAACTCTCAAAGTTCATTCATTAATATTAGTTCATATTTAGTGAGAACATACAGTATATGTCCCACTTTTGTTTCTGGCTAATTTCACTCAGCATAATGTCCTCAAGGTTCATCCACATTGTTACATGCTTCATGCCTTTATTCTGTCTTACACTGTGCATTATTCCATCATGTACATATACCACAGCTTGTTTAGCCACTTGTCCATTGATGGACATTTGGGCATTTTCTGTCTCTTGGCAATTGTAAATAATGCTGCTATAAACACCAGTGTGCAAATGTCCATTTGTGTCCTTGCCCTCAGTTCTCTCAATATATACTTAGTAGTGAGATTGCTGGATTGTATGGCAATTATATACTTAGCTTCCTGAGGAACCACCTAACTGCCTTCCATAGTAGTTGTAACAATTTATAGCCCCTCCAACAGTGGGATATAAAGTGCCTCTTTCTATCCTCTTTCTCCATATCCTCTCCAGCGCTTATCATTTTCTGATTTTTTTTTTTAATAATGGCCATTCTAGTGGCTTCAGATGATAACTCATTGTGGTTTTGATTTGCGTTTCACTAACATCCAGTGAAGTTGAGTATCTTTTCATGTTCTTTTAACCATTTGTATTTCCCCTTCTGAGAGTGTCTGGTCATGGTTTTTGCCCATGTTTTAAATTGGGTTGTTTATCTTTTTGTTGTTGAATTAACACAGCTTTTTATATATTTTGCATAATAAACCCTCATCTGATTTGTGGTTTCCAAATGTTGTTTCCCATTGTGGAAGCCACCTTTTTATTTTCCCGATGAAGTCCTTTGATACACACAAGTGTTTAATTTGAGGAGATCCTGTTAATCTATTTCTTTTTTCAGTGCCCATGCTTTAAGTGTAAGGTCTAGCAAACCACCTCCTATACAAGATTTATAAGATATTTCCCTACATTTTCTTCTAAAAGTTTGATGGTCTTAGCTTTAATGTCTAGGTCTTTGATCCATTTTGAGTTAATTTTTGTATAGGGTGTGATACTTGGATCCTTTTTCATTCTTTTGCATATGAATATCTAGTTCTCCAAACTCCATTTATTGAAGAGTCTGCTCTGTCCCAGGTGGGTTGGCTTAACCGCCTTATCAAAGATCAGTCATCCATAGATGAGACGGTCTGTTTCTGAACACTCAATTTGATTCAGTTGGTCAGTATATCTATCTTTATGCCAATACCATGCTGTTTTGACCACTGTAGCTTTGTAATATGCTTTAAAGTCATATAGTGTGAGACCTTCCCCTTCATTTTTCTTTCTCAAGATATTTTTATCTATTTGGGTGCACCATGCCCTTCCAAATAAATGTATTTATTGTTTTTTTCTATTTTTGCAATATAAGTTGTTGGGATTTTAATTGGTATTGCATTGAATCTATAAATCAATTTGGGTAAAATTGGCATCTTAACTATACTTAGTCTTCTAGTCCATAAACATGGTATGCCATTCCATTTATGTAGGCTGTCCATGATTTCTTTTAGCAATTTCTTGTAGTTTTCTCTTTATAGGTCTTTTGTATCCTTAGTTAAATTTGTAACTAAATATTTGATTCTTTTGGTTGCTATTGTAAATGAAAATTTTTTCTTGATTTCCTTCTCAGATTGCTCATCACTACTGTATAGAAACACTACTCATTTTGGGGCATTGATCTTGTACCCTGCCACTTTGCTGTACTCATTTATTAGCTCTAGTTGCTTTGCTGTAGACTTTTGGGGATTTTTGATGTGTAGTATCATATTATTTGCAAACAGTGAGAGTTTTACTTCTTCCATTCCAATTTGGATGCTTTTAATTTTTTTTTCTTGTCTAATTGCTGTAGCTAGACCTCCCAGCACAACATAGGATAATAGTAGTGGCGATGGGCATCCTTGTCTTGTTCCTGATCTTAGAGGGAAAGCTTTCAGTCTTTCCCTGCTGAGGATGATGTTAACTGTGGTTTTTTCATATATTCTCTTTATCATGTTGAGGAAATTCCCTTCTATTCCTATCCTTTGAAGTGTCTTCATCAAGAAAAGATGCTGAATTTTGTCAAATGCCTTTTCCACATCAATTGAGATACCATGTGGTTTTCCCACTTTGAATTGTTGATATGGTGTATTACAGTAATTGATCTTCTTATGGATAAATCCCACTTTGTCATGGTGTATAATTATTTTAATGTGCTGCTAGATTAGATTTAAAAGTATTTTGTTGAGGATTTTGGCATCTATATTTATTGAAGAGATTGGTTTGTAATTTTATTTTCTTGTGGTATCTCTGTCTGGCTTTGGTATTAGGGTGATGCTATCTTCACAGAATGAATTATGTAGCTTTCCTTCCTCTTTAATTGTTTTGAAGAGTTTAAGCAGGATTGGTACAAATTCTTTCTTGAACGCATGGTAAAATTCACATGTAAAGCCATCTGGTCCTGGAGTTTTCTTTTTTGGGAGCTTCTTAATGACTGATTCAATTTCTTTCCTTGTAGTTGGTTTGTTGAGGTCATGTTTCTTCTCGAGTCAATATTGGTTGTTCAGCCTTTCTGGGAAGTTGTCCATTTCATCTACATTGTCTAGTTTATTAGCATATTCTTGCTTAAAGTATCCTCTTGTTATCTCCTTTATTTCTGTGGGGTCAGTGGTTATATTGCCTCTTTAATTTCTGATTTTATTTATTTGCATTCTCCCTCTTTTTTTGTCAGCTTAGCTAAGGGTCCATTCATTTTATTGATTTTTTTCCAAACAACCAATATCTGATTTTCTTGATTTTCTTGATTGTTTTCATATTCTCAATTTCATTTATTTCTGCTTTAATCCTTATTTCTTTCCTCCTATTTGCTTTGGTGTTTGTTTGCTGTTCTGTCTCTAGTTTTTCCAGGTGTACAGTTAATTCCTCAAATTTTGCTCCTTCTTCTTTATTGAATTCATATGTAATTAATTATTGATCCTCTATCTAGATGTTCTTTCCATTGATGAGAGTGTTGAATTTGAAGTCTCCAACTATTATGGTAGAGGAGTCTATTTCTCTCTTCTGCATTGTCAGTGCTTGCCTCATGTATTTTGGAGTGCTGTGGCTTGCTGTATAAACATTTATGATTGCTATGTCTTCTTTTGAATTGTTCCTTTTATTAATACACAATATCCTTCTTTGACTCTTTTGTTTTACATTTCAGGTCTTATTTATTAGAAATTAGTATTGCTACTCCTACAGTTTTCTGATTGTGTTTGTGTGAAATATCTTTTTCCAACCTTCACTTTCAACCTATTTTTGTCCTTGCATCTAAAATGAGTCTCCTGTAGACAACATATAGTTGGGGCCTGTTTTTAAATTCATTCTGCCAGTCTATGTCTTTTGATTGAGGAGTTTAATCCATTAACATTTTGTTTCATTACTGTAAAGGCAGTAGTTTCTTCTACCATTATGTCTTTTAGATTTTATATGTCATATCTAATTTTTTTTTCTGTTTTAACCTTTACTGATTGTTTTCATTTCTATACTCTTCCCCAGACCTCTCTCTCCTGCCTTTTCCTATCTGTCCATAGTGCTCCCATTAACATTCCTTGCAGAGTTGGTCTCTTGGTCCCAAATTATCTCAGTGAGTGTTTGTCTGAAAATATTTTAGACAAAATATTTTTGAAGGACCATTTTGCTGGGTATAGAATTCTTGGTTGGCAGTTTTTCTCTTTTGGAATCTTAAATATATCATACCACTGACTTCTTGCCTCCAGGATTTCTGCTGAGAAATCCACACATAGTATTATTGAGCTCCCCTTGTATGTGATGGGTTGATTTTCTCTTGCTGCTTTCAGAATTCTCCCTTTGTCTTTGACATTTGACAATCTGATTTAGTAAGTCTCTTGGAGTGTATCTGTATGGGATATGCTCCAGTTTTTGGATCTGTAATTTTATGTCTTTCATAAAAGATGGAAAATTTTCAGTGATTATTTCCTCCATTAGTTTTTCTGCCCCTTTTCCTTTTTCTTTTTCTTCTGGGATATCCACAACATGTATATTCATGTGCTTCATGTTTTCAGTCAGTTCCATACTGACCCTACTTATATTTTTCCATTCTTTTCCCTATGTTTTCTTTTGTGTGTCTGATTTCAGATGTTTAGTCCTCTAGTTCACTAATCCTTTCTTCTGCCTCTTCAACTCTATTGTGGGTTTCCATCTCTTCTGTTATATCTCTCATTCCCAAAAGTTCTGTGATTTGTTTTTTCAAACTTTTGAATTCTTCTTTTTTCCCTCTAATTTCTTTTTTTATATCCTCCCTCAACTCATAGCTTTGATTTTTGATGTGATTTCCTATGTCTCTTCAAACATCCTGAGTTACTTGTTTCAACTCCTGTATCTCATTTGAAGTGTTGGTTTGTTCATTTGACTGGGCCATATCTTCTATTTTCCTACTATGTTAGTTTTGCTGGTATCTATACATTTGAGACATTTGATTTCCTTAATTAGTTTATTCTGGAGGTTGTTTTCACTTTTTACCTATGATTTTCTTGATTGATGGCTTTGTTCTCTATCTGTTCTGTGACATTCAGTTCGACTTATTGTAGACCTCTAGCATAGTTCAGTTTAACTGATCAGAATTATTCAGTTCTTGTTTTTCTGTTTCTTGCCCTGCCTATATGGAGCCTTTTTTTTGAGGAGGGTCTCCTCAGATGTTATACACCCCAGTCATATTTTTCCAGGCCAGACAGGCCCACATCTCAGGAGGAAAGATTAGCCGGCATCAGGGTAAGACCCAGTAGGTTTTCGGACTTTCCTATTAAGCCTCTGGACTCTGTGCTTTTCCTATCCTGCCCAACATGGTTGTGCTTGTGTACCTGCAGCTTCCCACCAGCACAAAGTGATGTGGTGCCTTATTTCAGCAGCCTCTCCCTGCCAGGGGCATGGTTGAGACTGAGATGAGATGGTAGAATGGCTTTGATTGCTTCTATTTTCCAGTCCTTAGGATCTGAATTCCTTGAAGGAGGGATTCCAGTTGAACTGGACTCTGCCCCCCTTTTCTTGGGGAAAATAACAGCATTTAGGAAATTAGCCCCTTTCATCTGGCTAGTTACTTTGTCTCTCAGACAAGCTTAATTCAGCCTTGCCTGTATCTGCTGTTGCTTTGGGCAGTGCTGGAGCCTGAGAGTGCTTCCAGTTCTATCTAATGAGCTGTTTAAGAAGTTTAAAAAAAAAGCATAAAAGCCTTTTCAGAACTGGACCCCTGGTCCTCAGGTTTGTCAATCAAGAGCTTAAGTTGGTATGTGGCTCTGTCTATCTCCAGGGTCTATATGGCCCCTTTTCTTGGGGTCCAGCCCTTTTCCATTATTTTGTGCAAACAGCCTCTTGTTTTTTCTTTCTTTCTTTTTTTTTTTTTTTTTTTGTCTGTCAGTTCCACCCCCCTCTCTGCCAGGGCAAAAACTCCTAGTTCCTTCAGTGCTTTTTCCAGGTTTATCTGTGCTGGGGACCTGTTTTCAGCTGTCAGAATTTATTAATTAAATCTGCAATTGTAACTTGTTTAAGCCAAGTCCTCACTGCTAGTAAATCTGTTTCCGTTCCCCTCAGAGATCCATCCTCCCATGCCCATGGGCCTCTGTGGCTTGGGGGACTTAAAGTTCTGTGTAGTATCTCAGCTGTTCCAAATGGTGTACACTGTGGGTTCGGTCACTGATGTTCTCCCAGAAGTTCTGTACTGTTCCTGGCTGTTTACTAGCTGCTCTGGAGAATGAACTAAATTCCACACCTGATATTGCTGCCATCTTGTCCTGCCCTCTGTCTCAGAGTCTTGAGGCCTCCTTGTGCCATTGTAAATTCTTGTTTGTGACAGTCCTATCAAAGAATGTCAGGCCTCAGGAGATATACTTGTGACTCAGTGGATGTGAGGTAAGTCCTGAACCCAATCCTGACCCTCTGGTGTACTCCTAACAAAGCACCTTCTTTCTTGGCTGTGCCTGAATTCTCTGGGATGAGGCTGCTAGATACATGCACTATGGTAATTTCAATTTGTTCTCTCTCCATTAAGCAGGGCTACTTGTCATCACTCTCTGATTTACTTTCCATCTTTGAAATTCATTAGATTCTCTTGCCGTGTCTTCCATATTCTTTTTCATTGTTGGTTTATGGAGTTTTAATTTGCATACTGACATGTTATATTATTTCTGAAGGGGTTGGAAATAAGCATAGTTGGTCAATACATTAGAAGTCGTACAGCTTTAAAATCTCACCAAATTTTTATTATCAGCATTGCTGTTGTTGTTGTTTTTCTTATTATTCTTATTTGCAACATGAGGTATTTTAAGATAATACTGAAGACTTCCCAAGAAATTTCCTAAAACAAATTCCTGCAGAAACCCATTATTGCCAAGATTCTTATAAGCATCTATAGTTTTAATAAAGATACTATAAGATTAAAATTTGTGATGGACATTTGTGATCCCTATCAATGATGTATTCATACCTGAGTATGTTTATTTCTTTAGTAATAGCTCATCTATCCAGAACTCACTTATCCAACACACTCATTTTATTGGTAACAGATGCAAAAGCAAAGAGTGTCACAAAAGGCTTTGGAAAAAATACAAGTCTATGCATTGAGTCCACAAATGTTTCTCTGGGGATAACTTTAATCAGAAAAGCATTTACTTCTATTTCATAATCATGAATGACAGCTTTTAAAATTTAGTTTCCAAATACACAGAAGATAGAAACAGTAAGTGAGAAGAAAGTAAGAAGGAAGCTAATCAGCAAGAAAGAATCAGTGCAACTCTTAACTACAAAGAGGAAGTCAGGGGAGCTAGAAATAGTAAACAAAGGAACTCAAATTACTCTTTTTAGGATCTTGTAGCAGAAGCTGTACATGTTCCACCCATATCTCCCAGGGAGCTATCACTTCCCTCCTCCTAGCCTGGATTTTGCCAACAGAGATCGCTCTTCTCCTGACAGCTTTCTCTGGTGAGCACAAGCTACACCATGGACATAGCCCAGGTGGCTCACTGGTCAAAGTACCAGAGAGTTAATGTCGCTAGGAAGGAGCCATCAACCAAAGACTAATAGGAGGTGATTGCGTGACTATCCCGGCTTCCTTGCCCCTTGTTGGATAAGTCTAAAGTATGTTCTGTGTGCTGGCGACCGTGATTTCCCCAAAGCATAAAGCCATGTAATGGGTAGCGTGCTTGCTCTCTTGGCTTCCTTGCTTCACTGTCTTACTTCCCCACTCCCCTCTGGTGTTTTCTAGAAATATCTCCCAAATAAAACACTGCAGTAAATGTTTTGCTCTAGTTTGGGGGAACTGAAACTAAGAAAGAAACATTTAGAATTTGGGAACTATGTATATTCCTCAATAGAACATTACTATATATACTACAAGTAAAATAATTAATTTTCAGGATGACCCAATTGAAGAAGCATTGTTATATTCAGTATATTCTGTTTAAGAACATGAGAGTTATATGTAAATTTAAGGAAAATTTTCATTTAAAATAGCTATTATATTACACTTTCAGTGTTTGACCTTTACTTACGTGGAAATTTAACCTATCCTGAATGATTCACTTCAATAGAATTTTTCTGTCTCTCCAAGATTTTACTGTGCTAATTAAAGCATTGTGTGGAAAAGAAAGTATTGTAAAAAAGATAGACAATCATTATCTTCATAGTACTCACCAAAAACCCTACCTAAGCCTCCATAAATTCATGGGAATATACTATTAAAGGCATAATGAAGTTGGTCATAGCTTTTACCCTCATGACATAAAAAAGCTTCCAACTTTTTAAAAAGTCATTGTATTTCCATATTCTCTTAACCCTCCTGCAATTATCTGAGATATAGGACAAACATACTTTCACTCTCGAATAGAAATTTAAATAATGGGAGTACTGGTATAGCAAGCATTTTAAGTATAACCTGAAGAAACACTTACCTCCTTGCTTCCCCTTTTCACTCTCTCATCTGCTAACTGAAACTATGGCAGAGGAGACTGAGATCTGAATTTTGGAACAGACATCAGAGAGAGCTGAATTTCTCTGCCAGGAAAATGGAAGAAATGTATTTTCCATTGTTGAGTTTAGAAGACCAGAACTGCATAGAGAAGAATGGGACAGGAGAGAACAGGTATGGAAAAGTAACAAGGGGGATGAAGCCAATGGACTAGAATAGATGTGTCTCTTTTGTGTTTTGGGTTGTTTATGCTGCATTCTTTATCTTAGACTCTACAAAAAATATCAGGTACCCACAAAAGGGCCACAGATGCTTGGGTTTATTTTTATAGGAATCAAAAGGAGAAAGCGTTTCTTATTTGTGTGAACGGGATCAAAGCTAGGGCATAGAAAAATGATGAAAAAGGAAGAGCAGAAAACTAATTCAGTGGTGATAGGATATTAAAACCAGAAGTAGCCATGAGATTATAAGGCTCTGGAAATTTCCTGAGTATGAAGGGAGCCATTAGACTAAAAGCTATGAGGTGAAAAGTTAAAGTCAAAGAAGATACAGCAAATATATGAGTTTTTCACCAGTCAGTGCCCGTAGACATTGCACTTCCTGAAAATGCCCCAATCCCATTCTCAATGCCTGTTTCAGCCATAGGTGAAGAAGGCTGGCATCTTTTGTAAAGCCTCAGTTGATGGGTTTCAACTCCAGTCCTGACATAACTTTCAGGCAGTGCTGTTCTTGAGCAAGGCGTGACCCCTGCTCTATTCTGCAAGTTACCATGCTATAGAGTATTTTGCAGTAGACCACTTATATTCTGTAGCCTTGATTGTATGGAAAGAGAGGGAGACTACAATACTTTATTCCCTGACAAGTCTTTGCCGTTGTTTTCTAGATACTTCTGTAATTTTCCTCTCCTGAATTTCTTTTCCGGTCATGCTTTCATTTTCATTCTCATGTAGGCTCTTGCTCTCCGTTTAGTCTTCCCCTTCCCAGTCTTTCTGATGTTTGCTGTGTGGTCTGGCATCCATACTAATGGCAGGTCCTGTCTGTCAGTTTGCTAGTTATCACATGGCTTATGAAATGAACACTTTAGTTCAAGTATATTGGTATGTTAAGAAGTAAAGGTAAAATATGTGAGTTGTATGCTTAGTGACAGGAATTGATGACCGCTTTTGTTGACATTTATTTTGAGTTAGGTGAAAAGGCAGTCTAGTAATAAGACAGCAGGTGCTTGGAAATCAGATAGTTCTGGACTTGAATTTTACTTCAACCTTTTACGAGATATGTGCTGTTTAACTCCCATGAACCTCAATTCCATTGTAAAAATATGATATAATACTTGCCTTGTGTGTGGTGAAGATTGACAGTAAAAACCTTGGCTGAAGGATGCACTGACTGAGAAGTAAATTGGCAAATGATGGTGTATGCAAATGATCAAATATTGGACTGATACAAAAAGACATGAAGTTGTGATACAGGTGGCATTGTGAATGAACCTGTGGGACATTTGGTGAGGCAAAATAAGCCAGAAAAAAAGAGCAAATACTGTATGGTCTCATTTAGAAAATACTTATAAGAAGATAGGGGTCTAGATTGTAAGCTTTTATAGCAGTCACATTTAATCCAGAGTGGTAATTGTAATTTCTGGATTTTTGAGAGGCTGTTTGATAAATCTGTAACCTGGTATTTAGAGATAAGAATGAAGCTGATCAGGTTGGGATTGAGGTAATTCAGAATAAGGGGTAAGGAACACAATGTCTGTACTTAAGAACCTCATCTACAATTTGAGACCAAAGGAAAAAAGGTTTATTCTGTCCAGAACCTAAAGTTTCTGTAGCACATAATCTAACTCAACCTGTCTGGATAGATCGTTTAAACAATACACACACAGAGAGCCCAGAATAAGAATGAGGACCTTTAACTCTGTATAGCTTAATGTGATGCCTGGATACATTGCGGAGTATATTAAGCAGATAATTAAAAACTATCGGCAAAGTCTCCTGAGGGATGGGAGAAAAAATATGAAACTATTAAACCTTACCACTGGGGAAACACCTGATAATGTGTCAAACATTAGGGATACCCAAATCAATAGGCCAAGCCCTTGATCGTGAGGCTTGCTCTTGTGCAGCTTATGTATTCAGCAAAGAAGCTTAGCCTACCTATGCTAGCTATGCTTAAGAGTTACCTCTGGAGAACCACTTTCATTGTTCAGATGGGGCCTCTCTCTCTTTAAGCCCAACTCTGCAAGTGAAATCATTGCCCTCCCCCTACATGGGATTTAACATCATCCGGGGGTGAAAGTCTCCCTGGCAGTATAGGAGATGACTCCCACGGATGAGTCTGGTCCTGGAACTGTGGGATCAACATGCCATCCTGACCAAAAGAGGGAAAAGAAGTGTAACTAATAAAGTATCAGTGGCTGAGAGATTTCAAATAGAGTCGAGAGGCTACTGTGGAGGTCACTCTCATGCAAGCTTCAGTTAGACATTGCTATCTATCATAACTTGCCAAACCCCAACCAAAACCAGACCTACCAATCCTAAAGAATATCTAGGGCATTATGCAAGATCCTACAAAGGTCTCATGTACTAGGGACTTTCCAGAAACCTACAACCTCCCTATGGGTCCCTAGACCGGAAAAGCCCTGAAATGCAGAGGGGCCAGCATCTCCAGAATAGCAGCTACTTCCATCTCCCAATCCCATATTATCAACACCCCCTTCCAATATGAAAAAGATAGAATGGGCATAGCCCAAATAGCACTAAAGATTGGGAGAAAGATAAAAGGTGATGGTGGAGATATACAGAGAAGATAGTGCTTAACTGATGAATATCATTGCTGAATTATTATATTGCTGTTTCTTTTAGTCTCTAGTACCTTAGAGCAGCTAGAAGTAAAAACATAGTGTTGTGGAATTGTAACCCATACCAAACTCTAAAATCTGTTCTACAACTAATTGTTGCAATATGCTTTGAAATTTATTGTTTTTTTGTATCTATGTTATTTTTCATAAAAAATAAAATAAAATAGATTGTGAATGATAAATGCACAGTTATATGATGAAAAAAGAGAAAACTAAAGCCCTCTTTCAATTTAAAAAATAA